>JABXWE010050054.1:0-13723 GCA_014611495.1 Limonius californicus
TAAATATTGGCTTTTCTGACATTGTAACTATTTAATAAATAATAATTTACCACTCTGCATTTTGAAAACGGTTTACTTTAGGGCATAACTTTATTAGAATTTTTAACTATATGTGGTCTAAAGATTACGTACACGAAGTAGTGACCTCACGTCGTGGGATACCCTGTAGAACGCATTTTAAGAAGTAAACAAACAACAAATTACAACAACCAGATTAAACAGATTTAGACGGGTGAATATATTATTTGACATTGTCAGCTGTTTAAATTGGCATTTCTTTAAAGTTCAATCTCAGACATATACAACATTCTCATCGCCCTCCCTAATTTGAAAACTTTTTGATCACATGTTATAAGCCTGTAACGAAAGCAAGTACGAGCAAGTGAGGTGGTTTGTTAAATCCCTGTGTACTGGATTATTGGTTGCTTTTCCTCAACTTAGTGTTGCGAAAACTGCGTAAATGCAAATGCATCAAGCAGTATCCAAATTAGTGAGACATTCGTATATGATATTCCAAGTGTAAGGCGTATTACAAAACCCCTTTTTAGACTGTCACATAGAAACTGAAACTGAAATTGCCAGAAGGCCAACCGCGAAGAAACGATATTATTAGACAAACAAGCACGTATGTAAGGCAAGCAACAGAACATTTCCAGTGTTGGGTAAGTTACTCTAAAAAAGTAACTAAGTAAGTTAGTCAGTTACTCGGCAAAAAAGTAACTAAGTAAGTTACTAAGTTACAGAATTATAAAAGTAACTTGAATACGTTACTAAGTTACCATAAAGTAACTCTTTATTTTTTAAGTTACCTTTTTTTATGAGACGCTACATGCAATTACTACCAACTTAATATCAACAGAAACACACATTTATAAGCATTTGTTTATTAGCAAATATTCTATACATAGGGGAAGGAACAGGTTTAGAGCTTAGAGGCGCTGGTTCAACGATGTTTTTGGGATTTTCCCAGGATTCTATTTTATTTTTCGTTATTATTGAAATATAGAGACGATGAATGTATTTTCGTCTGAATTAGACACCCCTAATCTGCACACAGGCGTTATAAATGTACTTCTCAGTAATCCGCATACCTGCTCAGAGAACTTCTAGTTGTTAAAGGATTAAAGATTACTGGAAAAAGCTGTCACCACACAAATAGGTTCCATAAAATATTATTTATTATCGACTAAGTACAAGAAGGTATTCCTGTGTTCGGTATTAGCATTTGCATACTAAAGCATTCGAAATTTCAACAAATTCTTCAGCTTCAAGTATAATTTCTTAAACACTACGCATTAAAAACCGAACATTTTAAAATATTTTACATTTGTAGCATGAAAATGTAACTTGTCATATTCAGTTACTAAAGTTACTAAATAATTGTAACGTGTTATAGTTACAATTACTGAAAACACAAAAGTAATTAAGTTACTATTAAGTTACTGAAAAGTAACTAGTTACTAGTAACGAGTTACTTTTACTTAGTTACTACCCAACACTGAACATTTCAGTAATATTCTGGTAAACGTAATTGGTAAGAAAATCGGCTACAAGTAAACAAATTGTATAATCAGAATTGAAGTGATCTTGCTACATCACCTCAGTTTGTGCATATCTTTTATGTCATCTATGCCAAGTGAACGCAATTTTCGTGGAATTAAGAAATAGTATCAATGTTTTCCAGTGAATGAAAACTGCAATGCGTTGATGTGTTTGTTGACATTAAAATAAATGGTTAATCTAAATTTGTAATTATTCTCGAACTTAGATTCTTGATGTGCATAACCGTACAGAACCTTCAAATAAGTTGTAACAGGCAGAAGAAAAAACGAAATTAATGTATAAATATCTGGTGGGTGCCTTCTATATATAGATATAACTGCAATAATTGTTTTTTTGCAGATAAACTGAAAATATTTCCTATTTATTGAACCTCTTAACTCTGTGAAAAAAATAGTTATTCCTTAATTTATTAATAAGCAACAACGAGCAAATAAAATGCGTATTTTATGTAAATTAATACTAACTGCTATTTTGGATAACTGAGAGATCACGATAGATCTGTTAGTAATCCAAGGCACCATAGTAATGGTGATACAACGTAACAAGTCAAAGAGGTTTTATTTTTATCCTTTCCTGGATACGCTTTATTTTGGAAAATTCTTCGGATATACTACGATTCCATCGTTTTCATTGTCAAAACTATCGATTTCCTTCATTATTTTGTATTTGCGACCAACAACCCTGTTTCTGAAAGCGGAAGGCATCCGAACATAACATCACGTATTCCAGCAGAGCATTGGCCAACGCGGCAGGCTCAAAGCAAACAGCGAAAAACAAACAAAAACGGCTTCAGCAATAACCGATTTTCCAGTAAAGTCGTTCGTGCCAGTTTCTATTTTCTATTGGGCGGTCATTATGTGCTACCGTCAACTTGAGCGTAACATCAAACATCGCCGTCCGTCGGTTTCGTTGACCCCGGATTGCTCCGGTCGCGACGGTATTCCTTCGTACCGGTATCAAAGAACTGATCGATCGTGAGATATTGAGTCGCGGCTGCTGGACTATCATAACAATTATTATTACATGAATGTTTAATTGCCATATAAATCGGTTCGCTTCCAATGCTTAATATCCAACATAATATGATTGTTGTTTTACGTTTGTTGCATTGCTTTGTGAACGTAAACTGAAATGGTAATGAACCCACAGAGCTTTGTAGTATTGTAAGTCTAAATTACGGATGTGGAGGTTGAATAACTACAGGTTATGTTATACTATTAATTCATCATCTATAATTACGTGTCTAAATATGTATTAGTTGTCCCGTAACATTCTAGGAATTACAGAATAAAAATCGTGTCGATTTAAATAGTTCCTAGTTTATAAGATACAAAAATTTAGAAATAATAATTTATTTTGAATTATTAACTTCTTCGTGCAGTTTTAAGATATTTTGTTTATTCGATTTATTTCAAATACAGCTACAAAATGAGCCATTAGGCCCTTTTACTTATATTGCAGCTTAGAAAATCGCATATACGCGTGTAGGATTTCTGATGGAAGTTAAATGAAAACGAATAAGCATTTGTAATGCTATTTAAATTTTCCAACAAATTAACAAACATAAAACATGAGGAAAAGCTTTGCATAATTTTTAGCAGTAGAAAGTATATATTTAGGCGATTGCTTTTTTGGTATTGATAGGTAATGAATCGTATATATGCTCAAACAGGAATTATACCTATTTTGCTTTGTCTGCATTCAATTACATAATAAGATAATAGAATGTACTTCGGTCTAATAAGATCACCACCAATGGGTAAGATCATTTAATTGAAAATTTAATTACGTTTCAAGTACATATAGGGTAGTAAAACAAAACAGGCATGTTTTGCGATACTAAACCTCAATTCTTCGAAAAACGCCCAAATTGGTCAAATTAATTTGCCAGGGGGGCACTGTTACGTTCGTTTGATTTTACCGCTTCTTACGGATTAAAGCCTTATTTTATTGGCCGCTCCGTAGCAGATTACTATCTTATTATTTCCCGAATACAGTTTAGTGGACCTCTTTTTGTTATCATGCAGAAATGCCGATGAATATTTTGTCTAAGCGCTTGACCGTGAACGTTTGTTGGGAATTTCTTGCCCTTGAGGAAGTTCCAAGTGTTAATTGTTCCCGAATCTTTGCAACATATTTCGTGATATGGTGAAATACTTCTGCTGTTGCATATCGGCATTGCGTTTTCTCGGGAGTCGACTTTAGATCTCCGTTCGACCCGGTTGCTTGTTAACACCTCAGCGCCTACAACAAGTACTGCAAGGGCGCGGTTTGGGTTTTGGTGGGTGTCCATCGCGTAAATGTTCGTATCGCTGTTATCACCGTCGGGTGAACAGAACCATCGACAAGTGTCGGATTTAACGAAACACGCTGGAATTTTAAGCCTTGATAGGCAATTCATTGCGAATTTGCCGATCGCCTTTGGCGGATTAATATCGAACCCACTTTCCTGTCCCTCTGGATGTACCGCTGCTGCGACAAACGCAAAGAGACCTCGTACCTGCTATTTTTGTCTGCTTCTTAAGAACCTAAGAACACTCCAAATTGTGCCGCCTCTCTCTCTACTCCCTACCGAAGAAAACTAAGGTAATACACATTGTTAATTGTGCTGTTCTGAAAACTTGTTCCGAGATTCATTTGACTGGTTTCGAAGTGCTGAACCTTGTTTTTGATGCAACGCAAGGCGACCTTCAGTCTCCAATTGCTATTAGTTATAGATCTGTTCATTAAAGTAAATATCGCAACCCAGGGGCGGAGAGCCTTTTGTTTGAACGTTCCAACTACCCTTGTGTTAAACCACAATTATTACCGTTTTGGTTGTATTTTCTTCTTAAAGATTCACCCTATCTTTTATTTATGTGCATTGTATTGTGCATAAACTTTGTAAGCTTTATATGCAGGAGGAGGCACAATAAATGTGTGTTCGATTTCCGTAAGCTGCTGGCTTCTGGGCCTTCCATGAGAACCTGTAATCAGCTGTGATTCGGAAGGTGGCGGTCACTAATTTTGACTTACTTTGTACACAACCACGCTCGATTTCCTTCCCTTAAGCGTTTCTTGTAAACCACCCCTACTCCTCTGAGCTAAGCCGAAGGCATTTTCCATCTTTCTTGTTGTGGGTCGACGAAAAAGCTTGTTTGGCCTATAGCAGCTTGTATATGACTATTTCCGTTCACCTACTTCAACACCAATATTTGGAGACTGTCACCCTAAAAGTTGTAAATGGCAAGGGGTAGCAAAATACGTACCATTTGAATTTGCTTCACAGTAGTGTTTTTACTTTTGGATTCTGAGTATTAATTCCCCCGAAAATGTAGTTCAAAATTTCATGGTAGTAAATACAGTAATAAAGGTTCTGTTCAAAATGCGGTCGCCCATCTGAAGCATTTGTGGAGTGATTAAACGACATTCATTGATTATACGTTGTAAGTAGATTTTGTAAAGAATCGGATTGGATTGTGTAAATTATCCTCTTTCAATGACCCCACAGAAAGAAATCTAACGGAGATGAAAATGGCGACCTTGCGGGCCAGTCAATAGTGCATCTTCGTTTAATTCATTGACTCGGAAATTTTAAATCCAAATACTGTCGAACAAGCAGTGCATGTGGAGAAACTGCGTCCTGCTGGAATATCAAATGATCTTCGAGGTAGTGATCATCATTCTCTATAATATCAGTTAATACTGAATTTTGTTATGTTATCTTGTAACAATGCCAAGTTTATTTGTCCAGTCAAACTACTATGTAAGAAAAAAGAACCATCGAGAAGATCAGCAAAAGTGTCAGCCCGAACATTAAATTTTTCGGGGTGCTGAGAATGTGTTTGTCACGAGAAAACTTATGATATTTCAAAATTATGACAACGTGTCCAAGAATCGCGACTTCCACCCCTTCATTTCTTACCAGACTCTCAGCATTTTGCTTTTTCTTTGCGATAGACCAGGTCTCACTAACTCCAAAACATACTTGCGATTTACATGTTTATGTGCATGCTGCTGGTCGAACAATTCGGCGCTATTGGCACATTCATTATTTCTGAATAAAAACGCAATTATTTCAACTCTTTCTGAAATCGAATAAACTATTTTAAATGTTCAAATGGTTACGGCAGCGTATGGTCAACCAAAGCCGTCTAATCATTCCATAAATGTCCCAACTCTCTTTACTTACTACTCTTTAACTTTGGACTGCATTTCTGCGGGTATTAATGGTCACAATCCAAAAATAAAAACACCACTGTAAAGGAAATTCATTAAGCTTTCAAATGGTATGTCTTCTGATACCCCTTGCTATTTAAAATCTTTAGGGCGAAAGTCCCTCCAATTTTGGGGTTGAATATAGGTGAACGGAAATAGTATTACATATCCCTCTAGCAAATTACTTTGATGTGTTCTGGCGTTTTTCGAAGAATTGTATTTAAGTGTCACAAAACACGTTTTATTTTCGGTGAGCCACCCTGTGTCATAAATATGATCTACATTGCGATTTAAGCTCCAAAAAAAAATGAATCCCAAATCTTTACAAAATATCTAGTTTTTTAAATCATTTTACAGTTCATAATTTTTATAGAATTTTTTTATTCTTTTTTTTCTTTTATTCTTTTATTTTTCAGAAGTATAGTGCACAGAAGGTCTAGAACACGCGAAGGGTAACACATTTTGTCTATTCTATAGTGTCCAAAATTGTCTCCACAATATAGCATAACTAGCAATTCCAACATTATTATCATATTTTGATACAATTTTATAAATTTTATCGCTTAAAAGAACTGGAGTTTACTTAGTTCAATCAGCTCGCCTGTGATTACAGTATCACGTAGTATAGGTACATACAGGAGAAATCTGTTTTATAAATAAGTGTTGCTGTCTTAATCCTGAATAAAGTTAGAGTTGTCATCTGTTGGTCTAACTCGTAAATTAAGTTAACCATTAACGATCTCTTACTTGTTGTTATATGAACATTAGTGAATTTAAAACACATATTAAATGCCAATATTTATTCATTAAATGGAAAGTGTACCTCTATTAAAGTTCAAAACTAAGGAAATTGAACTATGGATATTCGGATCTAAGCATGGAAGATCCCTTAAAATACATTCTAGACACAAACACCCTCTCAACCATATACAACTCCTGTCTGCAAATTTTGCACTTTCCCATTTCATGGAAAAACGCCTCCACAATCAAGATCCACAAATCCTGTAAAGACCCTGAAAACCCCACATTTTATAGATCAATTTCTCTTCTCAACATCATGGGCAAAATCCTAGAAACAATCATGGCCTGCCTCAGAGAAACCCTAGAATCGAATAATCTGCTTCCCCCGAACAATTTGGCTTTCGACCCCATCGATCCACCATAAACCCAATCATAGAACTTCACACCGACTGGACCAAACCGAACCAAAACCGATGCATGCTCGCCGTTTTTCTTGACATAGAGCGTGCATTCGATCAGGTCTGTCACGACGGTCTTATCCACAAATTAATCGCCATCAATCTCAATTCCGCCTTCATCAAGTTGGTAGACTCATTTCTAAACAACCGCTCCTGTAAAGTTAAACTCCAAAATTCATTTTCTTTCCCCGTTCATCTCCACTCCGGCGTACTTCAAGGAGCAATTCTGTCCCCCTTCCTCTACATAGTCTACATCATCTACTCCCACGACTTTCCAGCTACAGATCCAGCACGAACTAAAACCAGGCTTTTCGCCGACAATACCGTCATCTGATCCTCCTAACTCACTTCCGAATTAGCCTCCCGTGAAATCCAAACAGCCCTCAACCGAATCTACATTTGGACCTGCAAGTGGCGGATAAATGTAAATGCAGACAAGTCCTCATATATTCTATTCAGGCACCCCAACATGTGCAGGAATCTACGTTTCGATCCCCATCTCATAAATCTAACCATCAATAATCAGCCTATCCCCCAAACCAAGTAAAATATCTCAGTATCACCTTCTCCTATACCTGCTCTCTTCAACCTGATCTCCTAGAAACCCCCAAAAGAGTTCACAACCGCTCCAACCTTCGCCGGCGAATCCAAGGCCGCTTTCAAGGTTGCAATTCTCGCACCCTCCACCACACTTATAATACCTTTATCCGCCTAATAATTGAGTACCGAGCCCCCATTTATCTCTCTCTACCGCACCATGCAGTAGAAAAAATTCGCAAATGCGAAAGACAAATTTGCCGTCGAATTTTCAAACTCGGCTTCCGATACCTCAGTATTTTAATCCATAAAAACCCAGGCATCACCCTCATCTGCCACCGTCTTCAGAAACTGCTAAAATCCTATATTACCCGCACCCTAAACGGAAACAACCGCATAGCCCATAGCCTCCGTATTTCTCCTAAACGCAGGAACCGAATCCCCAGGAAACTCCACAGAAAGCTCAAGCACCCCACAACAGCCCTCTTATCAAGTCTATATCCAGATCTCCCAGACGACCTCCTTGAGCTTGTTGAAGCTACCGCCCCCCCACAATCTGATGAGCATTGTGAACCTCCGAACCATTACAGGCAACAGTACACCTCTTTTAACCATTTCTCGGATACCATAGAAGATATCTCCAAAGGAAGATCCAACCCGCCACCCCAGCAAAACTCCAACACCACTACCGCAAATCGAAGCAAGGACCCACAAGAAGAAAGGATGCCTTGGGACGAAGAGGACCAAATCCTAGAGCAGCCCGCCCATATAATACATTAAGTTAGACAATAGGAAAAATATCAAGTAACATATTAAGTTTTTTATGAATAAACGTGTCCAGGCCAAATACAAGTCTCGTATGAAAAGGGTTAGATCCAAATACCATATCCCTGTATTGGATACAGGATCTAGATCCAATGCATCTAGATGCTACTTAAAGCTGAATGGCTTTATCTTGCATAAAATTCGAGAAATAGTGCAGTCGTCACGTGTCATGTGGCTAGTGGTACCTATTGATGTCAATGTTGCAACAATTTCTTGCAGATATTTTACTAACCCAATGTTGTTTTTGAAGAGCCTATATAACATTTGCAAACCAAAGCTATATTTATTATTATAGTCGTCTTCTTCTTCCTCAGCCTTGGTCCATCCACTGCTGAACGTAGGCATCCCCTAGATTTCTCCAAATTATGTCATCGGTCCATCTTTTCTGTGACCTTCCAACGCTTCTCCTGTATGTCCTAGGTCTCCATTGCATTACTCGATTTGACCATTGTTCAGAATCCTTTCTTGCCACGTGCCCTATCCAACTCCATTTTAGTCTTGCGACTCGTTGCATAATGTCAGTTATCTTGGTTTGGTTTCTAATTTATACATTTCTGACCCTGTCTTCTACGACTTATGCCAAGCATAGATCTCTCCATAACACGCTGCGTTATTCTAAGCTTTTCAGCACCTTTTTCCGTTAGGGTCATAGTCTCTAATCCATATGTCATAATCGGCAATATACAAGAGTCAAATACTTTTCTCTTCATACAATTTGGCACTTCTTTGTTTTTTAGGATGTCTTTAAGTTTAGAAAATGCAGCACAACTCAGTCTGACTCTTTTATTTATTTCCGCTATCTGAGTTTGCTTTCCTAACTTTATGAGTTGCCCAAGGTATACGACACGAAAAATATATAACATTACAATACATATTGGAAGGAAAGATTGAGAGGAAAAGGGCTCGAGGAAGAAGGAGAACATCGTGGATGAGCAACATACGAAATTGGTTGGGGATGAACAGAGAAACGCTGATACATACAGCACGTGACAGATGGAGATACGCCATGGTGATCGCTAACCTCAGAATCTGAGACGGCACCCGGAGAGAGAGAGAAGGTATACGTATTCTTCCACTGTCTCGATATGTTCTGATTCTATTGTGAACTGCTTGGTGCTGTTAGACATGACTTTGGTTTTATTTAAGTTCATTTGTAGGCCAATGTTTTTTGATACTTCATTTAGCTGTCTCATCTCATGAGATTAATATAGTAATATTCCATTTTGTACCTTACATATTTTCTATCACTCCGTTTTAAATTTTATGTATGCAGAATATGCAAACACATTTTAAAATATTTTATACTCGTATGAGATATCTAGAAGTTATCCTCAAACAGCGAGGAGCCAAAGGCTGCACAAGCTGAGCTTTCTTGTTTGAATTGGCCGTTGTTTTTTTTTATGTAACCTGAATGCTTATAAATTTTAAGATTGTAAGATGCACAGAAAGTATATAAACCACAAAGAAGAAATAGGATACCAAATTAAAGATAAAAAAATCAGGGAGCCTAGTGTGGTCCAAAATGCAAGGAAGATAAAATTCTTGATTTGTAGTCGTGCGTTATGTGTTAGATATATATTTATGATGGTATGCTAATTAAACAGAAAACGACAAGGAAACACCTGTGTGTTTAAATTGTATAGTTTTATCTTACTTAGATGTTTAAAATATCGGAAATTGAAATCAGTTTTCTTCTGCGCTTTTACTTTTACTTCTGAAAATCTTTTAATCTTGTAGTTACAGAATTTAAATGCACAAAAAATTATTGCTATCAGTTTTAGCAGTTTTGTATTTCAACTGCCCTTTCTTTTTTATTTGCATTTTATGCAAATGAGTAGATTATTTAGAAGTTTTTATTATGTTTTTAATAATAATAAAATTTGTGGAAATATTTGAAACTTAGATGTGGTCTTATTAACCACAGGTAGTTTGTTTTTCTTTGACAAATACAAATTATTAGGCAAAATTCATATTATTGTGAAAATAATAGTATTATACCTCAACAGTTGTTATGTATGAACACGAATGAAAAACCTTTAACTATTTTTCCATATACGGGGAGTGTTCAAATTTAAACCTAAATGTTTAAGTTAAAACCCCATCTGAACACAATTCCAAATACTAAATTTATTAAAGGTTGGCCAAGCCGAGTTGACGCATAAATAAAAGCATAAGTTCGACTGAAATTCTTACAAGCTGCGAGCATAATATCAAGTTCGATGTCTTTCGAGTGTTTTAGTGGTTGAAATCTTTTGGAGGCGGGAGAATTCGTGTAGCAAATGAAGACTAATAATGACTTTATTCAATAAGACAGACGGAACCGTCAAATTTCTCAAAATTTACATATTCAGAACGACAAAATAGTTTTTTTTTTCTTTAAATCCGTGGGAGCTTATAATAAACTAAAAATTCTTCAATTTCAAACCAAATCTAATAAAATCCCCTATTTATTTTCGAATGGGTTATTTAATTTTAATTGTAAGTCACAAACATCCGCAATAAATGAGAATATGGAATATTAGGTTGGTGAAGTTGGTCAAACTACGGTGGGCGCAAATTCGTAAACAGATGTAAAAAGTTTGCACCCAATTTGCATCCTCAAGACAACTTTGGAATTTTTTAATCATTACCGAGTTACTGAGATAAAACTAAACGTTTCGCCAATTTCAAGCTAGCGAAACAATTTCTAGATTTTTATATTTTTTGTGTGTATATTTTGCGCTTAATTTGGACCAAAATAAGATGTCTAAACCAATTTATTAATTTTGATTCGCTATCGTGTTATTAAACGAAATTAAGGTAATAAGGTAATAAGTTTCGCAAGCGTGAAGTTGGCGGCACAATCTAGATTTTTCACTTATTTCTCTGGTAATATTTATCGCCAAATTTTCAACAATTTCATATCATCAAAATTCAAATATTGATTAGAGTTATTAAACCAAATTAAATCAATTCGTTTCGCATACGTGAAGTTGCCGAAACAATTTAGAGTTTTCATTTATTTTTCTGGGAATATTTATCATCCAATTTTCAACAATTGGCGCCCATAAAATTCAAATATTAATATAGTCACCGAATTATTAAACCAAAATAAATCAATTGGTTTCGCATCGGTGAAGTTGGCGAAATAATTTAGATTACTCAATTATTTTTCTGGGAATATTTATCACCCAATTGCCAAAAATTGGCGCTATCGCAGTTTAAATATTGATTACATGATTAGTTACTAAATTAGTTATTAAGTCAATTGGTTTCACATACGTGAAGTTGGAGAAATAATTTAGATTTCTCGATTATTTTTCGGGGAATATCTATCACCCAATTTTCAACAACTGGCGCCATCAAAATTTAAATATTGATTAGTTACTAAATTACTTATCGAATCAATTATTGGTTTCGCATACGTGAAGTGGGCGAAACAATTTAGATTTCTCGATTATTTTTCTGGGAATATTTATCACCCAATTGCCAAAAATTGGCGCTATCGCAGTTTAAATATTGATTAGTTACTAAATTAGTTCTTAAATCAATTAGTTTCGCATACGTGAAGTGGGCGTAACAATTTAGATTGCTTGATTATTTTTCTGGGAATATTTAGCGCCCAAATTTCAACAATTGGCGCCATCAAAATTTAAATATGATTAGTTACTAAATTAGTTATTAAATAAATTGGTTTCGCATACGTGAAGTTGGAGAAATAATTTAGATTACTCAATTATTTTTCTGGGAATATTTATCACCCAATTGCCAAAAATTGGCGCTATCGCAGTTTAAATATTGATTACATGATTAGTTACTAAATTAGTTATTAAGTCAATTGGTTTCACATACGTGAAGTTGGAGAAATAATTTAGATTTCTCGATTATTTTTCGGGGAATATCTATCACCCAATTTTCAACAACTGGCGCCATCAAAATTTAAATATTGATTAGTTACTAAATTACTTATCGAATCAATTATTGGTTTCGCATACGTGAAGTGGGCGAAACAATTTAGATTTCTCGATTATTTTTCTGGGAATATTTATCACCCAATTGCCAAAAATTGGCGCTATCGCAGTTTAAATATTGATTAGTTACTAAATTAGTTCTTAAATCAATTAGTTTCGCATACGTGAAGTGGGCGTAACAATTTAGATTGCTTGATTATTTTTCTGGGAATATTTAGCGCCCAAATTTCAACAATTGGCGCCATCAAAATTTAAATATGATTAGTTACTAAATTAGTTATTAAATAAATTGGTTTCGCATACGTGAAGTTGGAGAAATAATTTAGATTACTCAATTATTTTTCTGGGAATATTTATCACCCAATTGCCAAAAATTGGCGCTATCGCAGTTTAAATATTGATTACATGATTAGTTACTAAATTAGTTATTAAGTCAATTGGTTTCACATACGTGAAGTTGGAGAAATAATTTAGATTTCTCGATTATTTTTCGGGGAATATCTATCACCCAATTTTCAACAACTGGCGCCATCAAAATTTAAATATTGATTAGTTACTAAATTACTTATCGAATCAATTATTGCTTTCGCATACGTGAAGTGGGCGAAACAATTTAGATTTCTCGATTATTTTTCTGGGAATATTTATCACCCAATTGCCAAAAATTGGTGCTATCGCAGTTTAAATATTGATTAGTTACTAAATTAGTTCTTAAATCAATTAGTTTCGCATACGTGAAGTGGTCGTAACAATTTAGATTGCTTGATTATTTTTCTGGGAATATTTAGCGCCCAAATTTCAACAATTGGCGCCATCAAAATTTAAATATGATTAGTTACTAAATTAGTTATTAAATAAATTGGTTTCGCATACGTGAAGTGGGCGAAACAATTTAGATTTCTCGATTATTTTTCTGGGAATGTTTATCACCCAATTGCCAAAAATTGGCGCTATCGCAGTTTAAATATTGATTAGTTACTAAATTAGTTCTTAAATCAATTAGTTTCGCATACGTGAAGTGGGCGTAACAATTTAGATTGCTTGATTATTTTTCTGGGAATATTAAGCGCCCAAATTTCAACAATTGGCGCCATCAAAATTTAAATATGATTAGTTACTAAATTAGTTATTAAATAAATTGGTTTCGCATACGTGAAGTGGGCGAAACAATTTAGATTTCTCGATTATTTTTCTGGGAATATTTATCACCCAATTGCCAAAAATTGGCGCTATCGCAGTTTAAATATTGATTGGTTACTAAATTAGTTCTTAAATCAATTAGTTTCGCATACGTGAAGTGGGCGTAACAATTGAGATTGCTAAATTATTTTTTTGGGAATATTTAGCACCCAATTTTCAACAACTGGCGCCATCAAAATTTAAATATTGATTAGTTACTAAATTAGTTATTAAATCAATTAGTTTCGCATACGTGAAGTGGGCG
Organism: Limonius californicus; assembly: GCA_014611495.1. Taxonomy (NCBI): domain Eukaryota; kingdom Metazoa; phylum Arthropoda; class Insecta; order Coleoptera; family Elateridae; genus Limonius; species Limonius californicus. The sequence continues at coordinate 13,716 of JABXWE010050054.1, forward strand.
TAACAATT
>JABXWE010050096.1:0-11542 GCA_014611495.1 Limonius californicus
CACATGAAGACCCACACTGGAGACAAGCGATTTCATTGCAGCATATGCAGTTATGCAAGTACACGGGCACGTTATTTAGAATTACATTTGAATACTCACTCTATAGAAAAACCATCCAGTAGCAACACGTTTACTTATGAGAATATAGAGAAGCAATATTTAGAATCAGATGTGTCGCCCAACCCTGAGGAGAAACCATTCAAGTGTAGTATCTGTAATTATGCAAGTACAAAGAAGGATTATTTAGAACAACATAAGAAAACTCATAATAGAGAAAAAGTGTTCAAGTGTAGTATATGCAGCTATGCAACTACACAGCAACGTTATTTAGAACAACATAGAAAAACCCACATTGAAGACAAATCATTTAAGTGTAGTTTATGTAGTTATGCAAGTGTACAGAAGCATTATTTAAAACGACATATGAAAACCCACACTTAAGAAAAACTCTTCAATGCAGTTACTGTACAAGTGCATGAAAGAATAGTCTAGAGAGGCATATAAAAATTCATGGAAATAACACGTATAGGGCAACTTATGTGGTTCGGTAAATGCGATGAAATGCAACTTAAGAATGGCCCTGAAGTGGAGGAGATACACAATTTTTTTACAAAAAACGAAAACTGCTAATAGCGGGCCTAAGTAGTTCAATTTAGAGCATTATTGACATGTAGAAAACAATATCTAATACACAGTTTGGCTCTTCCACTACAGAGGGCTGTCCCTTAATGTTTTTGTGATAGGCCTCAACTTGTTGCGGTAGTTATATACCCCATAAAACCTTACTACCATACTTTCAATAATCAATAAAGTTTATGACCTTTTTCCTGGAACTGAAACTGTATACTTGGTCTTTTGTACCTAATGAGAGTCAAAGGAGTCACAAGGGAAATTAGAATCAGAAATGTACACATAAGGGAAGAACTGGAAATACAATTGACTCATGAATATATAGAAATAAGGCAACTAATTTGGTGATGACACTTGCAAAGGATGAGCCAGAATAGACCAGCTGAACAAATATGGGAAGCCAACATTCAAATAAGAAGAAAGTATAGGAGACCATGCCAGACATGGAATGGAGTCATCGGTGAAATACTGAAGAATAGAGGAAAATCATGGACAGAAGGGTAAGTGTTAGCAAGAAATAAAAAAAATAGGTGGAAATTTGTTCACAATAAATACAGTGCGTAAACTAACCCCCTCCCCACACCATTATATGGTAAAAGGGTTCTGATTATATATGCTCAGTTTCATATGAAATGCACCATTCATTAAAAATAAAGCTACGTGTTTGAAAATTTCCAGGCACTTTAAATGCACATCGCTATATTCATAATTGTAATAATTAATCGGATGGATAGTGTTAAACTAGGCTTTTATTACTTTTGAACACACGGTCTGTACAATGCACAACAACGACAAGATGCTTGTCAAGTGCCGTACAACTACTTCTATATATCCTCGCTAGAGGGCAGCATGCACCGGAGGATTACTGAAATAAATTCAAAAAACAACACTTTCCCTTAATCCTTCGGTTCTATGCCTTAACTACTTAAACAAAATTTATGCTTTGGTCCACTGAGCCCTTTGGTCATTATGTCAGCCACCGTGTCTCATCAGTAGACAAATACTTAAGTTTGATTTACTTGTTGTCGACTGTTTCTCCTATGAAATGATGCTTAATGTCGATGTGCTTGTTTCTCTTATGGAAAACAGGATTGTGTGTTAACTTTTGAGCACCCTGGTTATCATTGTATAAGGAAATTGTGGATGATTTCCCGAGCAGCTCTTGTATTAAGCTTTTAATATATATATATATATATATAGCTTCTTTGGCAGTTTCTGACAGTCCCATGTACTCTGCTTCCGTGCTTGATACGGCTAGTATTCGTTGTTTTTTAGATTCCCAGGCAATCGCAGCTCCAGCTGATTTGAACACGTAACCAGTATACGACCTTCGATCTGATTCAGAATTCGCTCAATCAGCATCTACGAATCCTTCGACATAATTTCCAGTTTTTCTGCACACTAGACTGTGGTTCATGGTTGCTGTTATATGTTAGCTTTTTATTTATTTCTTTTACATCGAATCTCCTACATCTAAAGATATTACATCTAATATATGTATATGTATATAACATGCCCTCCCTTTAAAACGGCCTATTCTAGGTATCGAAGTATCACCGTTGCTTGTTTCAACCACATACGACCGATCATTATATCTGCTTATTACCTTTGCTGGGGTCCACTCTCTCTTCCCCATTTGGAGATACACTGGTTGGTGGATTGACAGTGACTCTCTTTCTTGGCAAGATCGATTGTAATATCGCCTTGATTTTGCTTGGTTTGCTTTGAGTTTCTTCAGAGTTGACTCTATTTTAAATTTCGATTTCAAACTCTCCCTTGCTGTTACATTTGTAGACCTTAATTGCCGACCCATTAGTAGAACGGCTGGTGGTGGTAGGTTATTTTTTGGACTGTTGTTGTGCTCCAGCATACACAAGTTTGGATTCGTATTGCTTCTTTTTGCTTTCTCTAACAGCCCCTTCACTGTCTGCATGGTCCTCTCTACCATTCCATTGGATTTCGGGTATTTAGGACTGGATAATTGTATTTGAAAGTTGTACAGGTCTGAAAACGCTTTATAGTCCTTCGAATCAAATGGTGGTCCCCCGTCTGAGTGAATGGTCAGTGGTTTTCCGTGAGTTCTGAATATGGTTTTCAGTGCTTCAATCACTGCATGGGCTGTTTTGGACTGTAGTTTCCGTATCTCCTACATATTTTGAGTGATAATCCACCAGTATTAAATAATCTGTTTTATTTATGTAGGCAAAATCGATTGCTACATTTTGCCATGGTAGTTCTGGTATAGCATGGGATATTAAAGGTTGTTGCTTTTAGAATAACTCATGCATACATTGCATTTACGTGCAAACGTTTCGATATCGCTGTTAATTTTGGGCCAGTATACAGATTGTTTGGCTTTATTTTTGCATGTGGTTATACCCTGATGTGCGATGTGTATCTTTCCTATCACTTCTTCTCGCCTTTTGGCTGGCACCACTAACCGATGGCCTCTGTAAATCATTCCATCCTTCAAGGTTAGTTCGGCTTGCATATCCCAGTAATTTCTTAACTCTTTGGCTACCTCTTTTCTTTTCTTTGGCCAACCTTCTTTGGTGTAATGTTCAACCTGCTGTAGGATTGGATCTTCTCTTGTACATCTTGCATAATCTTCTTTTCTTGATGCAGTCATAACGATGGAATTAATCCTCTTAATGTTGTCTTCATCAATAAACTTGGTGTTCAGTGTCTCGTCTGGTGCTCGTGATAGAGTATCGACGACATACATGTGCTTTCCGGGCACGTGCACAAGTTGCATGTCATACCTCATTAACTTTAAGACCATTTTTTGCAATCTCGGCGGAAGCTATCTAGTGGTTTCCTGACCAAAGCTATTAATGGTTTGTGGTCGGTTTCTACCTTAAACCTCGTTCCATACAGATAAATGTGAAATCGTTGGCAGCCAAACAAGACTGCTAATAACTCCTTCTCAATTTGGCTGTATCGCCGCTGAGTGTCGGTCAATTTGCAGGATGCATATGCTATAGGCTGGTTTTGTTGCATTATGGCGGCTCCCATGCCAAGTTGGCTAGCATCTACAGTCAGTGTTACGTCTTCTGCTGCGTTAAAGTGTTTCAAAATTGGTGCTTTTGTAACTAGGTCTTTCAGATTCTTGAAACATTCCTCCTCTGTCTCTGTCCATACCCATTCATTTCTCACACTGAGTAATTGTCTCAATGGTGCAGTTCTTTCTGATGCTCTTGGTATAAATTTGGAAACGTATGTTATCATTCCTAAGAACCTTTGCAATTCGGTCTTGTTCCTAGGTGCTTCCATATTTAAAATAGCTGCTGTCTTTGTATTATCTAGTTGTACTCCCTTTTCAGAGATAGTATGTCCTAGGAATTTCACTTCCTTTGCACAGAGTTGAAGTTTATCTTTACTCAACTTTAGATTTTCTTGTCTGGCTCTAGATATTACCATTTTCAATCTTTCATTATGCTGCTCCACTGTGTTAGCATATACGATTAGATCATCAAAGTATACTTGTACTCCCTGTATACCATTAAATATGTCTGACATAATCTTCTGGAACACCTCTGGTGCGCTGCTCAGGCCATAATCCCATTCTTTTGAGACTGTATCGACCAAATGGTGTTGTAAAGGTGCAGAGTTTTGAACTTTCTTCATTTAGTGGAACTTGCATGAATGCTGCCGATGTATCCAAAACTGTGAATTATTTTGCTCCTTGCAATTTTGACAGTATGTAGTCAATCGTTGGAATCTCATATCTTTCCCTTATGATATATTTGTATAGTTCCCTTGGGTCTATGCATAGGCGTACTGCTCCACTAGGTTTGTGGACGACAACTACCCACTCTGTTGGTTCTTCTTGCTTGACTATGATTCCTTTCTCTTCTGGTCGTTCCAACTCTTCTTTAACTTTCGGTATCAGTGCTATTGGCATTTTACGTGTTGCTGCGACTACAGGTTCAGCATTTGATTTTAATCTGATTTTGTAAGTGCTATTCAGTTTGCCAATATCTTCGAATACATCCTTATTTGCTTGGATTATATTTTCTGCGGTTTCCGAGATTAGATTTGTTCTTGCTATTAGTTTTAGTTGTAGGCAAGCATTAGCTCTTATTATCGGTATTGTGTCTGAGTAGTCACTTGAAACTTTAAAACTTCTGTTCCTGGTTTCTTTGCCTTGCACTCTAACATGCAATAACCTGTTATGGGAAGTCCGTGACCTGTATACGAGGCTATTATTGAATCTGGTTCTTGCAATTTTGGTTTTGGATTTATCTGGTTGTAAACTGTTTCGGGCAATATGTTAACATCTGATCCAGTGTCTATTTTAAATTCTGTTTTTTTCCCATTTATCCACAAGTATTCTTTAAATGATGGTTGGGTTTCAGTTATAGCAGCAACTGTTTCACCTTTTACTACTTCCAATAGAGCATTTAAGTAGAGTGACTCGTCTTCTTCAACTTCTTGACCACTTGATTGTTGTGCTGTTGCCTGTTGTTTGGTATTGTATTTCTCGTACAAATTTGGCTTTACACATTTTAGCATAGTGGTTAGGTAGGACACACTTCATGCATTTACTTCCCCATGCTGGACAGCTTCTTGGTCGATGTTCTGTACCACAGCGACTACATTTCCTTTGCTGCGTATGTTCTTTTGGCGACCCTGCCTTCTCCCAGCTTTGCGGCACAACTCCACTCTGTTTCCTGTGCTTCTGGTTTACGATAGCATTGATTTCTTGAACCTGGCCTTGTGCTACAATCTTAATGTGCTGATTGCAGGTTTCTCTTGCTTTACAAAGCTCAATTGCCTTTTTCAGATCGAGTTTTGTTTCCCTTAGTAGTGCTTCTTGCAGTTTTTTGTCATGCACTCCCAATACAATTCGGTCGCGGATGAGGCTATCCTTGTCACCTTGGAATTCGCATGTGTCTGCTAATTTCTTCAGTTCAGTTACATAATTATCTATAGAGGAAAGTCGCCTAATATGGGGAGTGTTTTCTGAAACCACTATAAAAATTGTAAGAATTGATCGGAGATTGATGAAATTAGGTAGTACAAAGCCATTTTGCTTATAAATACATAATATGAGTAAAAAGGCTCGATTTTATAGAAAATGTCCTTAAGATAGGGTTTTTAAAAAAAGAGGGTACCTCCCCAAATTAGCCTAATATGGGGAGATTTTATTATTAATAATAACTGCATCAAATATTATTTTTAACATTTATTAAATTAAGTAAATATTTCAAATAATTAGTTTTGAATACATGTGTTATTAAAAAACAACAAAATACAATTTAAAGAGAAATTAAAAACACTCATTAAAAGAAAGTTATTTTTACTGCCAAAATTCTTTAGCGCAGCACTTTTTGCACTTGAAAATTTTATTTGCTTTTTGACCCACACCTGCGCATAGTGTATGGGCCCACAAGTAACACTTTGAACATCGAATCCAGTCCTCACCTTCGTGATCGTCCGAGAATAAACCTGCGCAGAAGACGCATTCTGCGTCCTGCTCGTCATCAGATATTGGATCATTGTCCGAATCACCATAATCTATGTTCTCATCTTCTTCAGATGATTGATCTGAATTGTCTTTTTTTGGACGTTTGGTTGGTTTATTTGGCTTAGCATGATTTGCAGCTCCTTTCTTTTCAAATACTGCTTTAGGTTTTGGCTTTTTCTGTTGTGACTCTTCTAATTGGTTTTTGTACGGTGATCCCGTGATTAATGTTGCTGCTCCAGAACGGGTGCTCTTTTTTCCAGGATTCAACCTTGGAACAGGGCTAATTTGAGATGGGCCTACAAATTTTCTGTTTTTTGGAGTAAATGGCTGTGATGATTGTTCAAGCTGAACTTTAGATGGTGATGCCGTCCGCTGTTGCTGACAAGACGATGAACTAGTTTGTTGCTCTACTGGATGCTGTGCAAGTTCAGATTGATCTGCTGGAGATGTGTCACGCCGCAGTGGAAGATCTACTGCAGCCTCTGGTTCAACTGTGTGATTTTCTGGTTGTTCGGGCTCGGCCGTGTTAAGAAAGTCGTGCAGTCTGAATTTATGACGGTTGCAGGGAAACAATCCAGCCTTTTGAAAACCCTTAGCCGCTATCTCGCCAGTTGCTGCCCTTTTATAAGCATTTCCAACCAGTTTTCCAATTTGGTAGACAGTCACTACTCCTCTATCAGCATTATTTTTCAGCCATGTTTCAATTTCCTGCGTATAGTACGTTTTGAAAGGTGACATAAAGGAAAGATCCAGGGGTTGCATTTTATGCGAACTGTGAGGTGGTAGGCAGATAATGTCTACATTATGTTCACGCCCTAGGTTTATCACATCTATATTTCTTGTGTGCGTGAAATGTCCATCCAACACAAGGACTGCCGGATTATCTGCTGTAGGTTCAACATGTTTTATGAAGTGTTTAAACCATTCCGTAAATATGTCTGTCTGGATCCATCCAGACGGGTGGCACGCATAAATAGACCCTAAAGGTGTTCCATCCATAAGCTCCTGCTTCATATTTTTTCGGGGAAAGATTAGTAAAGGAGGAATGAAATGACCTGCCGGATTCATGCAAGTTACCACCGTAATAAGTGACCCCCTTTCTGCTGCTTGCAAAGCTCCTATTTGTTTCTTACCTTTCAATCCAACAACCTTTGTATGTTTGTGTTGAACTATGGTTATCCCAGTTTCATCACAATTATAGACTCGCGAAGGCGAATATTTTATTTTTTCTAAGGCAGGTTCATAAATATCAAAAAAGTTTGAAACAGCTTCTTGTGTGAAACCCTTGGCTCTTACGTATGACAGTCCTTGTGGAGTACGTACAGATAATTGTTTATTCCTTTTCAAAAAGTTTCTTAGCCATTTTTTTCCAGCTTGCTTATTTTCGTTAGAAAAGGGATTTTTCAAATTATTTCGTTTTGCCAGTTGATAAGCCATGCAGCGCACGTCCCTTCGCGATAGCCCAAAAAATTTCTGTTCCATTTCAAGACAGTAGCTTGCAAGCTCACTTTCAAGTTCGTCAGGCAGAACTGGTTTCCTACCCATTTTGGCTTTAATCGCCTCTTCAGGATCATCCTCTTTCATAGCATAACGTTCCAACGTTGTCTGTGGTACATTGAAAGTCCGAGATGCCTTATAACTACCCATTTCCTTACTTCGCATAGCTTGCACAGCCGCTTTCATGCGATCTGGGTCCCAAGTCTTCCTCTTTGGCATCTGCATAATCAAATGAGAATATAAGAAATATAATTATTACGACTTAAACTGTGTAAAATTAACTTTTAAAATATAAAAGTTCCTAATATGGGGATCCCCAAATTAGGGAATTAGAATGTCCCCATAATAGGAGCCATACATTGTTTGATTTGATGTGATAAAATTTTTTTCACATTCGTTTATAACCTAAAAACCGACACATTACATGAAAGATTTGTTTATATAGAGCACACCAGTTACATAGAAATAACTAAAGTGGCTTACCTTGCCGTAGTAATTAATAGATAAACGTGACGTGGATAAACTTTAGAGAAATTCAGCTATTAAACAACGTGCACCTACACCACCATTTGATCGCAGAACTGCCACTGTTGTATGTAAACAACGTGCACCTACACCACCATTTGATCGCAGAACTGCCACTGTTGTATGTCAATGTATGCAACCGAAGTAAATGCCCAAGTTCCATTAGGTGCTGATAGGTAACACCACCTCCTTATGCGAAATATTTGACCTCCCCAAATTAGGAATACTCCCCATAATAGGCGACTTTCCTCTACTTTCTTCGAGATTCTGCGTGCGTGTGAAGAATTTGAACCTTTCGAAAACTACATTTTTCATGGGCTCGAAGTAAGCGTGGTATTTCTGCAAAACAATGTTATATTCTTTTTTTTTCATCATCTGTCATACCTAATGTCGGTAATATATCCTGCCCCGCTTCACCCATTATACTCAATAGCAGTGCAATCTTGACTTCATCGCTTTTTTGATGTTTTTCTGTGGCAACCAAGAAGGTCCTGAACCTGGATTTCCACTTCTTCCAGTTTTCGCTCACATTTCCCGTCAATTCTAGTTCTTGTGGTGGCTTTAGATCCATTTTGATATTTTATATTATGTTTCCACTTTATTATGCTTTCTGTTTAATTTGAACAGTTGAAATTTGTTGGATTCGCTTTTTACGCTGTCACCATGTTATATGTTAGCTTTTTTATATTTCTTTTACATCGAATCTCCTACATCTAAAGATATTACATCTAATATATGTATATAACAGTTCCTTTCAGGTATCTCAGTACCCTCTTTGCGCTATGCCACTGTTCTTTTGTAAAACAAGTATTAAATTGGCTTAACATGCTTGTAGCATGGACTATATCTGGTCGACTGCATGTGGCCAAACACATAAGTGAGCCCACTAAATGCTAATACGCTAAATTCGGTTGACCATCGCTAGCAATAGGTTTACATAATTTATGACTTACATACGTCTAATGGTGTACCTACTGCTTTACACGAGGTCATACCAAATCTAGCTAAAACAGTACTAAGATACAATTTTTGATCAACATAAATCTCTCCCTTTTCGCCATTCCTATTTATTTGCATTCCTAAACAATATTTCGCTTCTCGTAAGTCTTTACATCTAAATCTAGTCATAAGTTCATTTTTAAGGCTATTACTTTCACACTTATCACTTAAGAATATTAAAAGATCATCTGCATACACTGCAATAAATATAATACTGTTATTTTCACATTTCATATAAACATAAGGTTCGTTTTCCATCTTTTCTACCTTATTTCTGTAAGTGCTGTGTGAAGTTTCTCATTCCACACCCTGGAGGCTTGCTTGAGGCCATACACTGCCTGCTTTAGTAGGCACACTTTGACCACTAATTTTTCTGTCGCCAAGCCCTCTCGTTGTTCCATGAAAACTTCCTCTTCCAGCTTACCATTCAGAAAAGCTGTTGTTACGTCCAGGTGTCCTATATTTAGCTCAAATTCTGCAGCTAAAGCTAATAATAGTCTGACAGTGGAATGTCTTACTACAGTTACAAATGTTTCATCATAATCTATTCCAGCTGTGTGAAACCTTTTGCGACTAGCCTAGCTTTATATCTAACTTACTTGCAGTGCCATCTGCTTCTCTTTTAATTTTAAAAACCCATTTGTTTTTCACGATTGTCTTGTCTTTAGGCTGATCTACCAATATCCAAGCTTCATTTTCTTGTAAGGCTCTAACCTCTTCCTCCATAGCAGTTTTCCACAGTTATTTGTCACTTCCAGAGAGTGCTTCCTTTACTGTTTCTGGTTCATTCTCTCCTTCGGCATCCATAATTGCTTGGTAGGTGATATAATCTGGAAAATCTTTCGCTTTCCTTTCCCTCTGCCACTGGTTGGTCTTCGGTTTCTTCTGGAGTTTTCCGACGATGAGTCAACTGTGTCTTTTTCTTTGACCTGTTCAGCTCTGACTTTTTGTCCTGGAACTAACGGTAGTAATTTAATTTCTTCTTCCCGTCTGTTCTAACTGATTTCCGGTTTCGTATCAAATTCTTCGATGAATATTACATCTCGTACTCTTTTAACCCTTTTAGGATTCTGTGGATCTAAAACACGACAACCTTTGGTATCCTCACAATACCCTACAAAGCTGTGTTCTTTTGATTTTGCATCCAGCTTTGTACGTTCTTGTTTTGATATGTGAACAAAGGCTTTGCATCCAAATACTTTCAAATGGCTCAGACCTACCTTTTTGTTAGACCACGCTTCTTCTGGCGTCACATTCATTACGGCCTTGGTTGGGGAGCGGTTTTTTAAATAAACTGCGGTGTTGACTGCCTCCGCCCAATACTTCCGGCTTAACTTGGAGTCTTCCAGCATACAGCGGGCCTTCTCAATGATCGTCCTATTGGCCCTCTCTGCTGCACCATTTTGCTCCGGTGTATGTGGCATCGTTAGCTGATGCCGGATACCATTTGCGGTCAGGAAATTTTGCAGTTCACTGTTGACATGGACAGTGTTAAACTAGGCTTTTTATTACTATTGAATACACGGTCTGTAGGTACAATGCACGACAACAAGATGCACACGACGCTTGTCAAGTGTCGTACAACTACTTCTATATATCCGCACTAGTGGACAGCATGCACCGGAGGATAACTGAAAAAAATTCAAAAATAAAAATAATGTCCTGGAACCAGTGTTAGTACCATTCATGCAGACGTTGCCAAACGGTATTTTCCAACAGAATAACGCACGTCCACACACTGCAAATATCACCAGAACGTACCTCCAACAAGCACAATTGCAAATGTTGCCCTGGCCTGCATGATCACCGGACTTATGGCCGATCGAATATCTTCGGGACATGATGGGCCAGCGACTAAGATTACTGCCAAGCGCTCCTAACAATTTACAGGAGATGAGTCACCAACTTGAGGTTATATGGAACGAGATACCCCAGGAGAACATAGACCACTTGATAGAAAGCATGCCACGACGAGTAAATACTTGCATTGCTGTTCATGGCGATGTTACACATTATTCATTTTGTTTTCGTTGATGTTATTGTTTTCTTATAATTGTTAATCTTTTTTTATGAAAACCTGATCATTTCATATGCAATAATGAAACATTATTTTAGCGAAGTTTTAAACCCTTAGTTTTATTTTTAATGGGTGGTGCATTTTATATGAAACGGAAGTGTATATACAGGGTGTCCTTTAAATGCCTTAAAAGCTTCAGGTAGAATTTTTCCTTTATGAATGCTTAATACAAATCGTCAAAAAAAAGTAGGTATTTGGAGCTTAGTTTTCTTGTACGAGAGTGTTAAAGTTCATATCTTTAAAACAGAATTTCATGGAAACAATAACGAGAACTTTAATGTTGCACGTATCTGCCGATGTGACTGACTGCCACTTGATTATGTAAAGATTAATATTGAGTTGAT
>JABXWE010050154.1:0-11648 GCA_014611495.1 Limonius californicus
AATCTGTTCGTTAATGACTCTCACGAATTTGCGATAACGCTGCAAATCCGAGCGAACAAAGGGTCCAACCCAATCTCCGGTGACGCCCGGGGGTCCGGGACAAAACGCCGAATGCCCAAAACGCCGACTCGATATTTCGCCCAAAACGCCGACTCCCATTCCGCCGACCATGTCCAAAACGCCGAATGGTGTTGATGACCAAAACGCCGACTCGTGTCCAAAACGCCGAACGGCGCTTAACGACGTCACATCGTTCGTGAACTTGGCGTCGGAGCCGAATACGAATCTAAATTTGTATTTGGCCCAAAACGCCGACTGCACATCGATTCGGCGTTTTGGCCATTCGGCAAAGTGTCCAGAAACGCACCTATGAGCCTCGTCCAAAACGCCGACCACAACCCAAGTCGGAGTTTTCGTTACTGGGCCACTATCGATGAGAAAAATTTAAACAAAATCGTTTAAGCCGATTTTTGTTATTTTCTTATTTATCGGATAATTTTTGTTTTGAACGGTAGGTACATTTTTGGCACTACATTTTGAAACACCGTGTATATGTTACATACAGAGTGTATTAAAAAGGCGGATAATATTTACATCATGCGCTTCTACGTTCAAAACCGAGTAAAAAACTCTAGTACCAATTTGGTCTTCGACGAAGAGTTTTTAAATTATTACCAATGAAAGATTATTAATTTGGCAACGCTACCCAACTTAAACCTCTACTATAACAATGCAAGAAGACCAAAGTAGGATTAAAATGAAAACCATACCTGCCAAAGTGTCGAGGGATTTACCCCTTAAAGTCAGCGCTTTTCAAACAATTTTAAGATAATAAATGCGTTGCTGTTAACATCCATTAAAAAAAATCGAATGAAGGTTATTACTTAACTAACACCAATAAATTAAATTAATTGTACGTAAAAATTATTCTTCGAACGGATTTTTTACTGATTTGTAGAGTATATGCTGTACGTTTCACATAACTAGTAAAACGAACAATCGCACCCATATTTTCTCTTTCCAGCTGCATAAACTGAAGCACATTCCAAATTGCACTAGCGGCATTTACCGTCTAAAACAAAATGCCTCATTTCGGATCTGCTTAAAAGTATACAGTAGATGGTTCCCCCATAAATCCCCTTTTACTGCATTTTCTTATTTCCTTTATCTGTCTAATTTAAAATATGTGAATAATAGCTTTCTTAACAGCAACTCGTTATGAAATCCCCTAATGACTATTCAAAGACCCACAAATTAGTCGTTTCTTATTTCTTTTGTATGAATTATGGGTAATCGGAAAATAAATTTTTGCAAATACGTACCGTTATATAGGTATAATGTAAACATAAATGCTAACAAACTAGCAGCTCCGTAAACAATTGTTTAAGCCCTTTATGCAGTTTAAATTTATATTTTTTTGGTACCCCTGGTCTCTGCTGGGCTATAAAAGACAGGAGGCTCAGCCAAAAAAGGATGCAGTGTCGCAACTTAGGGTTTTCATTTTAATCCTACTCTGGTCTTCTTACATTGCGACTCCTTTACCAATTTGGTGTTAGATGAAGAGTTTTTAGATTATTGGCAATTGAAAGTTTTTTAATTTGGCAACGCTGTCCAATCAAACCTAAGCGGATGCATGCATTTAGTTACCCGTGATCGTATATCGTAATTGATTGAATTATAAAATTAAATAAAATATATACCAACGTCGTTAATGTCATTTTTAAAACATTTACAAGTTTAGAAAATGACATTAATAACAATCTATTTGTCATACATGCAGCTATCTAGTCAGTCTAATTTAATAAAGCACTTTCAAACGGACCCTCCTTTTCACATAGAAGGCTTGCTTATTTTATTCTGGTGTTGGTAAAATGCACTAGATGAAATCACGATGGCACTCCTGCGCCCTGTTGGTCTTGAACTTTAGAGCGAAGGTCCATCACTTGTTGCTTTTTCCTAATTTCCTCGCAGCAAATTTTAGACTGAGTATCTTCGTATTCGTAAAATCGTTTCACAAGGTAATTAACCCAAATACTATTTACTGCTTATTACTTCAGATGTTCAAATATACCAATAAACTGATAAATATGTTACACCTTCATATGTTCTTTTGTTGTTATGTAATCTGCACCCTATTTAAATTCATTTTATTAATTATTGGATTAGAAATTTAAAAACTATAATTGAAGTTATTTTATTTTATTGAATTATTTCGACACAAAATTCTTGTAGAAATTCCAACACGTTTGCTTTAGTGAAGTTGTACCGCCCTTCGCTTCAACGATAAATAAAAGGGCGGTATACGACCCTTTGAGCTGACCCAAGGTCTCGGCAAATATGGTCGTGGGTAAGAGTAAAAATTCAATAAGGGCGCCAGTTGCCGGGAAGCGACAACAACAAATAAGTAAAACAAAAACGGTTTAATTAATATATAATTACACTTGTAAAAAAATAATAAATTCATGGATTCCTAAAAGGGTCCACAAGGGCGCTTATATAAATTTGGGCGAACTAAAATAATTGTTATCTCGCGCGTCACCCCTATGGCAAGTCGACCGAAAGCTTTCAGTGTACTCCCCTTTTCTATTACACACTACCAGCATGGATATGATACAATTAATGAATGATAAATAAAATAAAATGATATTCACCGACGAATTCGTTTCGCTATGTTGTTATCAGTGATTACTTTGTCAGCTGTCCCATCACGGCCATATTGATGATAGTGCATCAGTCTTCATTTAATATGCCGCTTGCAAATTCGTTTGAGCCCTGGCAGGTGCAACATGCCGATACAGAATCAGGAGACGGAGAGGAGTCCACAGTGTACAGATTAAGAAATAGACGGCCCCTCGGAAATCGCCAACATATAAAAGCTATCTAATGATGGAATATTAATTAGATATCGACGATTACCTTCCTGTGGATAGGCGATTCACCAACAACACAAGCCTACTAATTATTATTTTAATTAATAATTCGTGGACAATGTAAAATTTACTCGAAGTCGTATTTAAATCCACTAAATACAGCGCACGACTTGATACTTTCACATACGGATAGTAAGTGAAGTGCACTATATTTTAACAGATTTCTAAGGCCTTGGGTCGTCATATCGAAAACTCGTTTCAAATTGCGGCGCTCACATGAATAGAAAATAGAAATAAATCCTAAATTTATAATAAGCAACTTTAGATTGCTACACTATCCCCTTCCAACAAAAAAATAAAGAAAAGAATCTAATAGTGTATTTACGTATTTACATGATATTAAACAGTCGTAAAAGACCACGAAAGAAATTAACTTAGTATGCCAAAACTATAGGTACTTTAATAGATATTTACCTGCTCTTAACTACCAAAAGAACTGCATTAAAATGAAGTTCTATCATATACCGTTCTTTAACCCAAGAACAAACCGTTCTAGTAAATCTCTAAAAAAATGGAACAAGCCTAGGACGCATAGTCCGAAAAAAAAGGCTATGGGACTTGCTACCCTCTGACTATCTTAGAAAGCTTATTTACCGCTCCTTAAACAACAACGGCCTAACCTAAGTAAACATTCCATCCCATCGGACAGAAGTACTAATATGCAATAAGACAAACTGCATCTCATGGGACACAGCTACGGGGAGTGCTATGCCACAACCCTAGCAGTAGAAAAAGAGGTAAAAAAAATAACACAAAGTATTGAAATCCACCCTCAAAGCACCTAAAGCTAATGAATACAGCAATGAATATATACCACCACCATGCCTATTTACAAAATGCACTAAAAATAATTAATCATCGGGTTCTTCATCTGGAACCGCATTATAAGGCTTCAAGTCTTTAATGTGCCAAACACCTAAGTTTCGACCACTTAAATCTATTAATCTGTAGGTCACAGAACCAGTAACTTCGGCAACTTTGGCTTTAACATACTTTGGTGCCAACTTTTTAGCAAAACCTTTTGAAGCATCTGATAAAACAGGATTACGCTTCCAAAGAACATCACCCTTCCTAAACCTTAAAGGACGTTTTCGCAAATCGTAATGACGCTTATTCCGTTCATAAGCTTGATTAAGCCTTGTAACTATGTCTCTATAAAGTGGAGAAAGTTCATTAACATCTTTGACAAGTTGTTCACGGGTGTCTAAAGAAACATCTTCCTTCTTGAGATTTACTAATTTACTATAATAATCGAGATTTACTAATTTACTATAATAATCACCATGGCAAGGAACCGTTCGCCCGAAGTTGAGAAATGAAGGCGTAAAACCCGTGACTTCATGAACCGCATTTCTAATTGCATGGGCTATCTTAAAAATTTCTACGTCCCAAAGTCTATGATTTGCTTTAACGTAACAGCGAATTGCTGTGGCAATCACTCTACTGGATCTCTCAACCGGGTTGACCTGAGGATGATAGGATGCGTTATACCAAACTTTCTGTACCTTGTACCGTTCAATAAGCTTCTGAAAGATGCCACCGATAAATTGGGGACCATTATCACACATTATTATTTGTGGTACGCCGAACATTAAAAATACGTCATTTTCAAGAAACTTAACGATTGCAGAAGCAGTAGCTTTCCTTAGTGGTTGGACTTGGACGAATTTAGTAAACCAGTCGGTGACCACTAGTAATGAAGTATGGCCCTTTGTCGATCGAGGTAAAGGCCCAATCAAATCTATAGAAAGTAACTGGAAGGGATATTTAACTTTTTTCTGACGACCCATAAAACCAGGACGAAAATGAGAAGTTGCTTTACTAGCTTGACAGGTGTCACAGCTCCTAACATACTTGGCAACCTCATTTTTCATCTTTGGCCAATAGTAAGGTTTCAAGACTGCGATAAGTTACAATTCATGTCTTTGGCTGATACTACGAAATCGGAAATTCGAACAATATGATTCGTGTTTTCCGCCTATAGTATTTGAAAGTTTAGGTCAATTTTATGGCAAAATATTTATAAAAAGTCAGCGTCTTAAAAATGAATTAAATCTTGTTTATGCCGATAAAAGTTACCGCAATCTACAGACCCAACAATTACTAGAAAATCTCAATGAGAATAAAGAAATTTTTACCGAAGCCTACAAATTGTTTTGCCTCATATTAACTATTCCGTCGACAAGTGATCAGTGGAAAGAAGTTTTTCTTGTCTTAAACGAATAAAAACGTACTTAAGAAATGCACTATTTCAGGATAGGCTTTCTTCTTTGGCAAATATTTCAATTCAAAAATCAACCCCATTTTACGAAGACATAATAAATAATTTTGTTGCATTAAAGGACAGAAGGATAGACTTGGTCTACAAAAACTAGGTAAGTTGACATTATTGACACTATTTTTTTACCCACAGGCCGCCACTTACAGGGGCACCATCGTGCTGGTACCACATACCATGTCTGATCGCCAGAGGGACATCATTTAGCAATCCTCCCAATGATCTTCTAGAAAATTAAAATATCTGTCTGCGGTTAAATGGTTCTTAAAAACAAGTGGACCAATGAGCATATTATCCATAATTCCACACCAGATATTCACCGAAAACCTATGTTGATAATTTGTCACTGTCATTTCCGTGTGGATTCTCCAAATCCCAAGAGTGGCTGTTCTTTCTGTTCATTATGGGTTAGGGTTAGGGCCCCTAACCCTAACCCATAATGCAAACCTGTTTTAAGAAATCCAGTAATACCATATGCAGCTATTGCTACAAGGGCTATCAAGAGACAATTTTTAGAAGGTTGGTTGGACATCTGTATCTCCTGAATATAATATATAATGGCGGATAAGGTTGGAGCACTAAATTCAAATAAGGTGTACACTCTGCCACGTGGCATGTTCAATTCTGAAGCGAGGAAATAAGTATAAAAAATAAACTTTTTTAAAAATTATTGTAAAATGTTGTCAAAATAATTTGTCATTTATTTTCTATACCTACTTTGTTAAAGTTACTAGACCGCAATCCATTGTACCAATGGCTGACTGACAGATTATTTACGTCAATTCGATAGACGACAACAATTTTCAAATTGAAAACAGCAGTAACAGCAAAAATTCTCGTTTATTTCGTATACCACGTGCTGGATTAAATGTGCAACGAACAAACTTGTGGTTAAAACTCATTAACCGCCTAGATCTTCCTTTAAACGCGAAAATTTGCGAAGTAAGTGATGAGAACCTAATATTTTAAGACAACAATAAAAATTTATTGACTTTTCTAGCAACATTTTTCGGAAATCAAAACCATCACGAAATAGATTCGGATAGAAAATCGCATTTTATGTTCATGGAAGATGACATTTAAAAATATAAAAATTCAGAATTTAATATAAATCAAGACATGTCTGCTTGTAACTATGGATACAAATGAAACAAAATCAAACATTCAGGCAAAATTTTCTCAAATGAAATGTAACAATTCAGTATTGTGTGAAAACCACGTAAAAGTGAAAAAAAAAACATTAATTAAGTAAAAATGGATTTGTCAAACAGTGAATCACGATTTTCCAACAAGTCGAGTGACGAAATTGATAGTGCAATTGCGGGAATAACACCCAAAAATACTATACGATCTAAGGCGTATGTATGGAAACAGTTCACTGTGTTTTGCATGGAAAGGGGTTGTAAGCTTGATTCATCGACACCTATTGAAGAAATAGCGGCTACAATGAAAGATTGGGCGTTTAATATGCGCAAGGTAGATGGAAACGACTATAAAGAAGCTGTAGTGAAAGTAATATGGAACAGTACTGCTAAACAGTTGGAAGAAATGTATTACAAAGATTACGGAATTAAATTGGATGTATTCAACGATATAAAATTTCTCCGTGCCAGGCAGGCAAGAGATGCTAAACGAAGAGAGTTACAGGGCAGTTTAGAAAAACGAAAACGCAGCTCAGTATCATTAACAGAATGCGAATATCAGAAAATTAAAAACCTTTGGAACGAAGATTCACCCATTGGTCTACAAAAAAAGTTCTTTTACATAGCAGCCTATGAGTTGTGTTGGCGAGGAGGTGAAGGAGCCTCCTCTTATGTGCACTACTTTAGAGAAGAAACTGACAACTCAGAAAAGCCAACTAAACGTCTTGAATATAATCCTTTATTCAGTAAGACAGAACAAGGAGGTGCTAAGAAACTTAGCGAAAGTAAATTCCTGACATCAAATACAGTAAACCCTGATGCCTGTCCGGTGAGGTAAAAAATTGATCTGATGTACTAAAATACATTGTATAAATATCATTTGTCCTTTTTTTAGGTTGTTTAAGAAAATGATTTCTAAAAGGCCATTGCATGTTACCACAAATAGATTGTTTCTGACACCAAATCCTGGATGGAACCTAGATCATTCTAAGGGATGGTATAAAAATTGTCCAGTGGGGCAAAATGAAATGTCAAAATGGTTGAAATCAGCAGCTGAATCTATAGGACTCGACACAAAATCCGTAAAAATTTCAAACCATTCTTTTGAGATCTACGGCAATATCCCAGTTAGCTAAAAAAGGGGTAGGCGAAACCCAGCTAATAAAAATGAGTGGACATTCCAGTATCAGTTCAATTAAACCTTATGTGCAACTTGATAACATGCACCACGAACAACTGGTATTAAAGCTCCGAGGAGAAGAGGATAATGTTGAAGGAGAAGAGGATAATGTTGAAGTAGAACATAACGAAGATAGTGATGCTAGTAATGGTCATCCAATTAAAGAATTACTTAGTCCCTCAACTGCAATGTCTCGAACTCGAGAAAACAAACAAATTATATACAATAATTGTGTGTTTCATTGTAATTCATTTAAAAATTAAATTTGATTAAGCATTTTTCTTTCACTTTACTGTATTAGCACGTGATTTCCAGAAATCATGCACCGTAGTGATTTCCGTAAATCACCACTAGTGGTTCTTGGAAATCACCACGGCTACAGGGATTTCTAAAAAATCAAGGTTTGATTGGTGGATAAGTCAAAAATGCTCAAATCTGATTGGTGTGAATGTATAAAATGCGATTTTCATGGTAATTGTAATTTTAAACTATTTGTGTTATAACTTGCCATTTAGTTGTATTTTGGTCAAATATTTTATTATATGTGTTTTAAAGTTTACTGCCTCTTTTATTTATGTGTACTCTATATGTGTTTATGTAAAAATTTTGCAAGCTTTAAATATACAGGTGAAGGCACAATTAAAGGTAGGTTTCCTTCCCGTAAGCTGTCGGCTTCTCGGCCTTCCACGAGGACCTACACAATCAGCTGGATTTGGAAGGTGGCGCCCACTTATTTTGACTCGCCCTGTACACAACCAAAGATTTTCTCCTATAAGCGATTTTCACGAATTCCCCCTACTCCTCTGAGCTAAACTGTAGGCCCTTTTGTTACAAATCGTCGAAAAAGCCCGATTGGCCCGTAACACTCTTTATCGGAGAGGAACCCCTACCAAAGACCCAAGAGCTCCTAAAGTTTAACAAGAAGCAAATCGGGACCCTAACAGGACTCCTAACGGGCCATTGTTGCCTAAACAAACGCCTACATAGGATCGGCATTACAAACGATCCCACCTGCAGATTATGCCATGAAGAGGACGAAACCTCTCTTCACATAATGTGCCAATGCCTCAGTCTCATGAGGATGCGGCACAAATATCTTGGGGTGGAATACTGGAACCGGAAGATATACAGCTCATCCCCCTAAACCAGCTGCTAGCCTTCGCGGTGGGCACTGGGCTTTTTGGGGACGAGCCCAAATAGAGCGGATCGCACAATGGGCCTATGGCCTGAGTGCTGTAGGTGGAAACACCTGCACCGCTTCATACATACATACATACAAGTACCTTGAAACGAAGCAGTGCATCGAGCTAAGAATATTCTTTATTTGTAGAAATCGTCCAATAAATATGGCTCGTGCTGATGATAACATGGTGTGGGAAAGCATTACTGTGTCGTCTAGAACCGATGACAATGCGGACTTTACGGCAGAACGGGAAACAGTTGTGGATATTTGCACAAGGTTAAGAAGGATCTTTATTCACTACTTGGACGGCCTCACACTTCAAGAGAGATGGCTTTTCATATGATCGAGGAAACTGCCAGCCCAACTCCAGATACATACATGTTGAAGTTGGAAGGCGGAGAAGAAGTAAAATTGAGATTTGGCAGTCCAGCGGCGAAATCCGCATTTGTTGAGGTCGTCACTATAAGTTGCCAGAAAGAAAAATATAAAGTATGTATGAAAATGAATTCATGAAATGTTTTATGTGTAAGAGGTTATTCTTTCTGTGCCCGCTTAGTTTTTTACAAATGAAATTATTTTGTACTAACTGTTTCTTTTTGCAGTAGCGACTCTGGGAATTTGTCGGAGGGTTCGAATCATGAGTATTACTATAGTATAATTTAGTGAATTTGTAATAAATAAAACATAAAATTATTTTGCAGATTTTTATATAACTTTAAAACAGGTTGAAATAATGCCTTGACATTTTAACTTTTTAAATATACCTTAAAAACAGGGCAAAATCCGTAAAAAAGTAAGTAAGTAAGTAAGTAAAAAACACCTAGAACGCTTTGAAAATCTAAAGCAGAAAGTTGGTTAGATATTCGTTTTTATAAATGGAAATGCTCAGAAGTAAGTAGTTGGTATCACTGAAAATTTTATTAAATAAATTGGCTTTAACATCGTCTCTTAATTAATTTCTCATAATGATTTTGTTTAAAAACCAAAAGATTATTATTCGAATAATAACCAATGCGCACTCTCTACCCTCTCTACTGTACAAGTACATTTGGGTCATTCTCCTGCGCTCAAATACAATCGATCAACGTCGGTTACAAGTGTATAGAACGTCCGTAGCAACACGGTCAACGCGCAAGATGGCATCAAGAGCAAAACTTTTGGTAAATTATCCAAAGGTTGACAATCGTAAGTTTTAATACATATGTTTCTGTTTGTCTTTTAATGTAGGTTATTATAAATATTTTAGAAAAATTACCACATGTTATTGGTTGTGTGATGGAATGGAGCACGAAAAGAAGCAAGCCATGCAAGGCTTTAAACGCATCTGCTTTAAAGGTGTTAGAATTGTAACAGTGGAGCCGATAAGAAATAATCACAAACCGTCGTGTATGTGGATGGTGTCCGGTGACGGAGGCAACGATTTGAAATTGCCGCGAAAACCTTTGGACGGGTGGGGGGTGCGTCCGAAGAGTACGAGTGTGCCCGAGCGGTGGACCAACCAGCGTGAGAGGTACTCCGTATATAGAGTATTTATCTATGGAGAGGTCCTCAAGCTGTGAGAGAAGGCACGGTGTTGAGAGAAGCAGTTTCTTTGTTTTACATGTTTTGTGTACAATTATTATTGAGTTGAATTATCTAAGATTTTGTTAAATAAAAATAAAATACAGTCCACAAGCCTTTTTACTTTCCCATACCTTATAGGTATAGGGTAAGTATTGAAATCATGAAAATTTTCGAAATCGAGATTTTAACGGATATATCCGTTTTGGGTCTCTAGGAACCCAAAAAAGTGGTTTTTAAAAAATGTCTGTCTGTGGGTGGGTACGTATGTACGTACGTACGTACGTATGTACGTATGTGACGCTCCTACAGCCGAAAGTATTGCTCCGATTTTGATGCGCTTTGGAATGCGGGGGTGTATCGAAAATTCATCGAAAAAATAAGCTTTTCAAAAAAATCCGAAAACGGAAGCGGAAGTTACGCATGTTTTTTTGGTATCACTTTTTTCGTGATTACAATTTTGAAACTTTTATCGCGGATAACGATAGAGGGTCATAAGACAAATCTGTTAGTTTTTTTGCCGAACTCGCTAGCTTTAAACTGAAGGGCGCTATGATTTTTTGAAAATTTTGAGTTTAACGCCCAATTACTCGAAAACGGATGAATCGATTCAAATGATTTTTATTTTCTGAATAGTATATGAAGGGTAAAATGAGGTGATATAAAAAGTTTTTTTGAAAAATTATAAGGGGCCTAAATTACGAATTTTCAAAATTTTGGAAATTTTCAAAAAATTATTTCTCAAAAACTGCTCCAAGGAATTTTTTAAATTTCATATGTCGATAGACCTCGCAAGGGGCTATCGATATGTTTTTTGAAGAACTCCGTAATTTTCCTGTGGCGCCCTCTACGAAGCTTGGAAGTTTGAAACTTCAAACTCCTTTAATTAATAAACGAAAAAAGATAGGAAGCTGGGGTTTTCACTGAATCGCTCAGTGCGTAATGGAGCATATGAATATGCAAAGAAATATTACACTCGTGGATTTATGTAAGCGCACCGGCCCCCTCCCCCTCTTTTTTAGAAAAATATTTTTTTTATTCTAACGGTTGTTATTTGTTTGCGTCAAAGAATCTTTTTCCGCGAAAATAAAAAAATCGATTTTTTATGCCCTACAAAATATAATTTCCAGGGACTTAGAAAATTTTACCTCGGTAGCAACAGCAATCGGTACTAGTTAGACCGCGCGACGTATATAGTAGAGAATGAAGTATGCCTGGTTGCATATTAAAAGGAAATTAAGGGTAAGTCTGTTCGTTACGAGGCAAGGTTTTAGGATAGCACTTGAACAACCGTTTTGAGGAAAATAACTCTACTGTTGAATAAGATGATATGAACAGTTTCCAGTATGGGAAAGTCCAGGGAGGCAGTCGCGTC
>JABXWE010050164.1:0-13862 GCA_014611495.1 Limonius californicus
TACTACACAATTACAGAAGAAAAACACTATTAACGAAATTAATTTTTGAAAAGTAGTTTGTGAGGATTACTTGCAAATTTTCTAACTACAGCTTCTGTTAATTGTTCCTTGTTTGCGAAAACCCATTGACGATGAATGCTTAGCATGGCTAACCTATTTTGACCAATAGTGCTTCTAAGCCATGTTTTCGGCGAAGGGAGCTGAATGTGATTTCTAAAGATGATATGCTGGAATCCAAATAAGGAATTATTAGAGACCTCCAAAATTCGGATGGATATCCGGCTGGCGGGTTGCTTCTATCCATTTGTCGGCCAGCAACGCGAGTGGCGATTATATCAACATTCAAATGCTTTGCTATTGTCGCCTGCTTTTTTCAAAACGTCAGCTGTGACGTTCTCCTCATCTTCCCGATGCTCTCTTAGCATGACGAAAATAGTTTGAATGTGCTGGTTAGCTTTAACTATGTCAATGTCTTCAATTGAAGTGTATTTGCTACGGTTCCTGTAAAGAGGAATACTCCACAATTAATGCTACTGACACAACAAATGAAGATCTGTACGCCGATGCATGCGTTTGTTATGCATTCTTTCTTATTGCTGCATTACCCTCTTCAACTAATGTCTCTAGTGCTTCAACAACATCGACGAAGTGATCCCTAAAAACACGGATGCTCGTGTACTTCTCTGACCATCTTCCACCTTGGAAGGGAGGGGGGGGGGGTAGATACGCTGGATACGCCTTTGACACTTATGGTTTCCACATCCAGATATTTTCAAACCCTTTTCTATACTAAGGTTGGGAACATTCGCACTGTGGTAATACCAATAATATTTGAATTAATAATCTTACAAATTTCTCTATGCATACCACTACTCTTTTAAACATTGTACATGTAAAAACTGCAGATAATATTTAGACCGAACATTCTGGCTTCACATTTAGTATATTCTGCAATTTCGTTTTCTTGGCGTTTTTTACATACTACTTCTCTTTGTGCACAAACAACACACATATATGAAATAGTACGGTCTTTTAGATTGAATGTAATTATGCAATAAATAAATCATCATCCCCATTCAGTTAAAAGTAGTTTATTAATATTTAAATAATTAACTTCAGTTCAGTTTGAGCTACTAACACTTTTTGGTATTTTCTGTAAATTGTTTGCAAACATACAAATACAATACACAGACAAATTTGTGTTTATTAAGCCTTAAGGAAATTGTTATAACAGATAAAAGAAGTCCACTACAACAATAAAGTGGTTATATTTAGAAACAATACTTAAACAGTTATAATTTGTTCAGAAGCCTGCTCCACACATGCGGCATTTGATGAATATTATTCTCCAAGTGATAAATGATTCTCTAGTATGGAAAAATAACAAATATCTTCACCTTGAAAGTCTGTTCGACTAGCTGAAATAACATGTTAGTCTGCAAGAAAGGTAAACCTTATGCTGTTTTGACATTTGGCTGAAGATTACGTATATTAAACATTTTCCAATTGCCATATGTATGAAGCTGGTTTAAAAGTTAGTTAATAACATAACACCTTATTTATACCCAGGAACAGTAACTATGCTATGATATGAATTAAATACTAGAAATTTTATGATATGCTATATGTAAGATAAAACGATCCTTGTTACATTGCATTTCACCAGTGAATTTGAAAACATTGTAATAAAATTAGTTTTAAAAACTTTTTAAGGTAATTACATTATTTTTTAAATAAAAAAAATTATTTTGTATGGCATATGTGAAGTGCAGTGTAATATGGAAGATGTATGAGCAAAATTTACAAAAATATTTATTCAGCCAACAATGTATATATGAACTCTATGCATTCATCTTACTGGACAAGTTTAAAATCCATTTAAAATCGTATATATGCCAAACTAATATTAAAATAGGAACCTAATTCTACAGCTTTGTCAGCAACATTATTAGTTTTTCATAACACTAAAACGGTTTTGTGAAGTTCAGATAGGTCTTCGTCTTTTTTTATAAAAATTTGGAAGGAATCGTCAATTCTTAATTTCTATCCCAATTGTATCCAATACATTTGTATTTTATTATCATATTTATTGTATAATAATTGATGTTTTAATATCAATTGTTTCTTATACAAGGTAGGTACTTCTACAGAAGTAGCTACTAAATAAAATTTCTTTCAATATTTCATCTCATGAACGTGTATCTGTTGTATTAAGATCATTAGAATAGAGTAGATTGTATAGACAAACATTCTGTATTTCAATTTTTTTTGCAAAAGCCTAAAAGTATGCCACAATTAAATTTTGTTTAATTTATAAGCCTTTTTGCAAGTATCATCCTTCTGTACAATACACAGACTATCTACGTACGAGCGAGTGAAAAATGTAGTGGATAAATCCATACATTACGATTTATCTTCTGCATGACTGAGCAATATGTATTTATTGCCTTATTTACAGTAATTGCAGATATAAGTATCTTTTTGAGGGAGAGAGAGAGAACATATATCTATTTCAATCCATGCAATATAGAAAATGTTTAAAGATGGTGGAACTATAAACATTGATCTATACTCTGCAAATACAGAACTGTTATTCACTGAGAAATTAGAATAGCCAATACATTTGTACTTCTATGAGAAATGCCTATTACGTTTCTCTGAATGCAACCGTGCTATTTAAATGCCAGTGCACAGACATAAATATTTATGAAATATTTATTAAAAATACTTTGTTCTAGTTATAAATTATAGTCTACCTATTCAAGTGTGTGCTAAAGCAGACAAAGAAAATGAACAAAAGTAATATACTAGAAAATTCTAAAGAGGAAGTTCCGTTGCACATATCTTCCTCGCAGAAACACATGTGTCCTGTTCCACTACTCTCCATCATGCAAACGTGATCAACCATAAACAGATTTATTTGTAGTTGTGATGTACAGGTCCGCCTTACAACTTCATATGCTAGAATGGGTTAGTAATTATATTAAAATAATGCTGTATATATAACAGTTTATGGAAAACATATTGATTTAGGTGTGATGTATAAATAAATGTTTCCAGTCTGACTTTGTGTACTAACACTTTTTAGGGCAAAATATTTGACTTTGATTTTAGTAGACTTCTACTGTTAATATGCGGGGCTATCTTTGTTTAAAAGTAGTTAATATATCCTTTTTCTGTAATATCATGAGAATTTTTGATTGACTTTCTTTTGAATTTTTATGTAGAAGTTTAGGAATAAATGTATAACGTTTGGTATTTTAATAACTTGAAAGTAAAAAGTACACAGGAACCATATATACTTATTTTTTTTTAATTTGGCAAGAGTTTTAATTTCCAAAAATAATAAGTACGTTATTACTCCACAAAGTTTTGTATTAAAATGGGTTGCATAAGTTCAGGACGAGAGAAGGGGCAACAAGTGCAATCGCTCCTACAAGGTTTATATCTTAGCTGAAAATACCTTTAAAATTGGTTTCTTTAACTATTTTGTTATTTTCTTTGGACCCCCTTCGAGCTGGGAGGTGGGCCATACAGACCTCCCCCCTATTGCCCTGGTTATGGTATTCACCAATCTGGCAATCCTAGTTATAAAACATTAATGGAATAGCAAATTTGAAAACTTAAACTATCAAATTTTTGTTAATTCTTTCTTGCCTTACTTCGTTGGAATTCCTATTTAAATATTTATAATAATAATAGACTCAATTTCAACAGGATTTACTTACTTTTTGTGCTTTATGCGTATTTCGACATTTTACATGTTTCAATATTAAATGCTTTTGAAAATGACATGTAAAATGTTGAATACGTATAAATTACAAAAAGCACATAAATCTTGTTGAAATTGAGTGTATTATTATTATAAAAATATCAATTTTTTGCTAAACATTTACTCCACACTACCTTAAATTAATTTACAATAAGAGTATCTTTGTTCAACATGAAAATATAAAATAACGTCATTTTATTTATTGTGTGTAATGCTTGAAAATTTACAATACTGATACTTACGTGACCGAGCATGTCTAACCATCTTTACACAACATCCGTTGCAGGTCATTAATGGTGGTTGGTCACGGGGTAAAGCTGTATAGTTAAAAGGATCTTTACATCTTAAATCTGACCAGCTATCGCATTCGTAGCAATAGATTTGTCTTGCTGTTAAGGAAAATTATTTAATGCACATTATCCATATGTAATTCCATTAGCATAACCTTCATGCCGAGACACATTGTGCTAGTTTCACGAAGACAATGCTATTATTATGATATAAAATTAGAACAGATTTTCTCGACACAAAGGTATGGTAAATATAAATTTAGACTTACTTTGGCATTCTGCATTTGTTATTGTTGCTACTGTTGTCAATATAATCACTGCAAATTAAAAAATCAGATTTAATGGTTACGACTCTGGGAATCTTGTTTATCCAGCACAGATAGTTTGTTAATTGATTAAGACAACATTTGGTTAAAAACTATATTATTCTAATAGTAATTATGCAATACAGTAAATTTATAAAGGCATTTAATTACCATAATATAATAAAAAACAATATAATAATTTTCTTAAATTATAGATCAGTTAGACCAACTGTGATATAAACTCAAGTGTTATGTAAATGTTGCTTTTATCCATTTATTACTAGTTAAAAAAATGGTTTAATTGCACGTAAGAAATTTAAAAATAAAGCAATTAAATACTGTGTAGCGTAATAATATTCTTAGCACCCATTAAATTTGAATAAGTACTTCTTTTATAATCTAATAAAGTCAAATTGGATATGACAAACAAATATGATTGAATAAATGCAGAAAGGAAGACATCACCATGGAGCTTTAAATGGTGAAAATAACTTAAACAGATGATAGTCAAACCTCTTTTAGTGAAAGTGGTAGGGGACGAAAATAATATTCGACTTACCAAATTTTTAAGAAAAGGATAATCATAGAGTAAATGTAGCCAATTTTTTCATTGCAGGAAATATTCATATAATATATTGATATTAATTTGCATTGAATTTTACAAAATAGTTGGATATTTTTTGTTGGTTTTAGTTTTTATATTTATTATTTTGTTTCTATCTGTACATTCTTACGTTTGTTATACTATTAACTTGTCATTTGGAAATTATTATATGATCAATATGGGTTAATTTATTTTCCCGGGGCTCATACATGTCCGTAGGTATATCTGTTAGATCAGGGGTTTTTAAACTTTCTGAGTGCGACGACCCCTTTTAAAAGACATACATTTTGCCGGACCCTTTTCCAATAACTTCATACGTTTACCATAATAAAATCTTATTTTTCGAATGATAAAAAACTTACAGTAAGAAGGAAAATAATGTTTATTTTTGTAAACTTCCATTTTATTTACAGTTGTACGGTTTTTCCTACTTTTTCTAATTTAAAAGTCTTTGATCAGATCCACAAAACTAATCTTACATAATACATCTGCTTTTATACGTAAGTAGAGATAAGGCATCCAGCCTGCCTTGTTGCATAGTTGTTCTGTTGGGGTGTTTGTGATATCTTAGTTGTAGTTGGGACATGAGATTTTTCAAGAGTGGGGCAAGTTGGCCCGTGTACAGCACGAAATGTCCTGAGCCGGGTAAAGCTGGGTGGAATGGGAAATTAAAAATAAAGAAAGGTATACTTCAATTGAGAAAAAGAACTGCAGCTGGGCAATTTTTGACCATTAACGTTTAAAATACACGAAAGCAAATGTGTACATTTGGAACGGCACACTCAATATTGTCTTCTACAATTCTTTTATAAAATCCATTATGACTGAATATTGTTTTTACATTTTTTGTTGCACTAAACTTATGACCGCATTTTGCGGAACTTGGTTCAGCTGGACTATTTATGGTTTTGCACAGTATGGTCCATGGTGAATAAGGGTGGGAAAATTTAAGTAGATATAAATCATTTAAAAGTTTAAGTGTGAAAATGAATTTTTGGGGATTTTAAGTTTTAATACTATCGTTAATATCTTTTACTTCTGTGGATATTACGTTTAACGTATATAATGAACAGTAAGTTCTGTGCAGTTCTAAACGTCTCAATATAGTCCAGGTAGGCTGTGCATGTTTGTTTTAAAGCCATCGACATTTTTAGTAGACCAAACAACCATTCTAGTGTAAAGGCATTATTTTATGATACATTGGATGCATGATAGTTATGGCAAATGATTCGGATATTACGCTAAAAATTATTATAATTGGTAATAGTAGGGTGGACTGAAAAAATTCAAAATTTTTTTTTCAATTCGTAATACTGCGGAAAGGTTGCGAATTTGGGAGACTAAAAAGGGGTAAAAAAGAAATATAATCAGTTTATACCTTCCGGTCGCGCATCTGCTCTAAAGTTTGCCGAAATTTGGAAAAATTCACATTTTTGCGATAATTTTTAACATTTTTAAATTAGCCTCTTCCGGAATGTAATAGCTCAAATTCTTATGTATTAGAAGCACAGAAAATAATATTTAAATATTATTATACTCAGAACAATAGCGGGAAAGACTCTACACGATAGAATACGAAACACCGAAATCCGAGAGACATGCAACACAAAAGATATAGTAAGGTACAGTAAAACACGACATTCTCCTAAGTAAGCTGAAAGCAGTAGGCATTTGCGGTGCAGTGTTGGGTTGGTTTAAAAGCTACCTTAGTAATAGACTCCAATACGTAAACGTTAACGGAGAAAGTGGAGACAAATTAAAAATAGAATATGGTGTACCACAAGGATCGGTGTTGGGCCCTCTCCTATTCTTAGTCTATATCAATGATATAAGCCAATGTAAACTCAAGGGAGCTATAAAATTATTTGCCGACGATACAAACATTTTCTACAAATGCTCAACATTGACAGAATTATTTACAGAAATGCAGGAAGACCTAAACACAATTGCAGAATGGCTGAGATTAAATAAATTATCAATAAATACAAAAAAAACTAACTACATGATAATAAGCAAAGATCCGATAGTACATGCCAGAAAATTGACAATAAATGGCGAAACTATAAAAGAAACCACATCAGTAATGTACCTAGGATTAACAATAACTAACGATCTAAGCTGGGAAACACATGTTTTAAATATTAGAAAAAAAATCATAGGGATAAGTGGAATACTCAGAAGACTCACAGTAGTCTCCTCAGAGGCAGTACGAAAATCGGTCTATTACGCCTTAATTCACAGCCATTTGAAATACATGTTAATAATCTGGGCAAGCACTAATAACTCAGTTTTCCATTCGCTGGAAACGATTCAAAATCGAGCAATACGAAACATATACAACTTACCACCACGATATCACAGAATTGATATGTACAGGAATACAGACATATTACCTATAAAAGCAATCAGAGACCTGCAAATTGCTATGTTTACCCACAAAACAATTCATGCACAGAATACCTCTACAGCAAACCTCATCACAAATAGTCATATAAATACTTACCAAACGAGAAACTGCAATAATCTCCATGTCGAACCCATAAGAACACAAAACTACGGAACAAACTCACTAAAACACAAAATGATTAAACTATATAACTCGCTACCGAACAACCTTAAAGAAGAAACCAACATGAATAAGTTCAAGAAAGAAGTTAGACTGTGGATCCAAACCACCTTATCGACCTATATTTAATGATACAAACAGGCTGAACACAACAGAGAAGACTGAATTTAAGAGAAAAATAGAAAACCGTTGTATGTTAGTAATATAGAATACGGTACCTATACCTATATATAATTAGATAATTAGATAGTATTAAGTAATATAGGATATAGTATATATAATTAGATAATACTAGGAAGTAAACACTGTAAAATCCAGTAACGAGCTTTGCTCTTGGATGTTTAAAATCGAAATAAATAAATAAATAAAAAGGTGGGGACGAAACCGAAGAAGAATGTGGCGAGAACACGTAGAACGAATGGATGATCAGCGATTAGCAAAAGTATGCATGACCCAAACACCACACGGGGGGAGACAGCCAGGAAGACCACCAAAACACTGGCGAGACTGCTGGACATCATCGTCACAGGAACCAGACTAGCCAAAATTAAACAGGTCAATGACCTAATTAAGAATAAGAAGAAGAAGAAGAAGAAATATTATTTAAATCCATCAACATCTTCCGGTCGCGCATTGCCTTCAAAGTTAATGAAATTTTGAAAAAATTTACAAATAAAGGTAGATCACAGTTCAAGGAAAAAAATACTAACAACTTACATGTTATTTTTTGTTTTCTTTATTGAATACAAGTTTAAATATTTAAAAACAAATCATTTTAGACCGTTAGTAACATTTATAAACAGATTTTTTTATTGAAAAAACTTAGTTTTTGTGTGAAGAGTTGTAAGTCCAAGAAAATCATGTTGAACAATTGAACATCAACGTTTTCACTCATTCTTAGCTGAAGGTACTTTGAAATCTGACTTATGGGCGAAGTTAGGCATGGTTGACCTTGACAGCAGAGTCGTTCTGATAAAACCATCCCTAGACTCAGCTCCACAAACTTTTCCTGAGGCTTCTGTCACGAGTTTCACACATCGTTCAACTGCCTGTGTGTGAACTGGGAATGTCTAGAATATTATATCCCAATTAGGGACTGAGTCACTTTGAATATGTGATTTAATCTCATCGTCACTGATATCTTTTAATAGTAAGAGAAAAGATAAATCACAATCCATCCAGTTAATTATTTCCGAGTAGTCTTGAGCCTTGAAATTGAGTTTTGGCGGCATGAGTGTTCTGATAGTTGTTCTCTTTTGATGTAACTGTCTCGCCTTTAGAATTCGCCGAAGTCCGAGCTCTCTTATGTGTTTTGTATTATCTTGTGTCATGGCTAACATTTAATGTTTTGAATAAGCGAAAAAGCTATTTCGTTCGATCACAGGGTCGACAATATTACGTAAATATTCAGGCAGGTACCTTGAATATTGTATTGATTGGTAGGTACACAAGTTTTGGTCCCTCTGTAAAGTATTTACTTGTTTTAATACTAAACCACATTGGCATGTATGACTTCAAAATAAATACAACTATTTCTTGAAGTTCAGGTGTGGGACTTTCTTCACTTAAGTACAATCTGAGAGTTCGATTTGCTGTTGTCAACTACCTCGAGTGTGACAAGGGACCAGGATCTCGTACAGCCAAATCCTCTTTACAGTTTCCCGACTTTATTGCCATGGAAATATCGAGTAGATATTGCTGATCCTTACTTAGTATACTTCTGTCTATTGTGGGGATCTGACAGCCAATACTCTTGAAGCCAATCACTGGATATTTTTCACAGCCACTTGGCTTTTCGCAGACTGGCCATCTCATAGATTTCGGACCCGGTAATTTACCGTCTAGGTATTGAAACAGATGCCGGAATAGCAGTTGGCAAGAAAACAAAAAAAAACATGTAAGTTGTTAGTATTTTTTTCCTTGAACTGTGATCTACCTTTATGTGTAAATTTTTTTCAAAATTTCATTAACTTTGAAGGCAATGCACGACCGGAAGACGTTGATGGATTTAAATAATATTTAAACATTATTTTCTGTGGTTCTAATACATAAGAATTTGAGCTATTACATTCGGGAAAAGGCTAATTTTTCCAAATTTCGGCAAACTTTAGAGCACATGCGCGACCGGAAGGTATAAACTGATTTTATTTCTTTTCTTATTCCTTTTTAGTCTCCCAAATTCGCCACTTTTACGCGGTATTACGACATGAAAAAAAATTTTGAATTTTTAGGCTCACCCTATTGTATAGTATATTTTTAGGGTGGGCCGTAAAATTGCAACTAAATTGTAATATAGGTAGGAGCCAGTACTAACGCCGCTGCTGTCTGACTGGTACCTAATTCTAGCAAAGCACAAATTATGTTGATTTAAATATTTAAGATATACCACAACTTGCACCCTTTGACCTTTACAGGATTATCGTAAACACATAAATCGATCTATAGTAATTTTGTATGGTGATTATATTAGACGAACTAAATGAATTTAAATTCTTATTTCCACACATTATTCATTCTTAAATGGAAAAATAATAAATGTTAATAGAAAAAGAAATCCAATATAATGATGATACCTAAAAAATTGTAGTTAGGTAAATTACATTTAAAATAAAAATAAACTGAATAATATATTGTTACATTCTATATTTTTTTCTGAATTAAATATATTGGATAAATGCAGTATTGAGGTCTTAAATATT
Organism: Limonius californicus; assembly: GCA_014611495.1. Taxonomy (NCBI): domain Eukaryota; kingdom Metazoa; phylum Arthropoda; class Insecta; order Coleoptera; family Elateridae; genus Limonius; species Limonius californicus. The sequence continues at coordinate 10,237 of JABXWE010050164.1, forward strand.
TTTAACGCGGTGTATATAATAAAACGAATTATTAAAAAAAATAATTATTTACCTGTACATATTAGGGATCCTAAACTATTCATGTTGTGGAATATTATTGCAATTTAACTTAATAAATCATTATTTTTCGAATACATTGCTGATGTTCGTATAATTAAATCTTTTAAAATTAACCAACTTGGACGCCTGAAGAAAGATACAATTATTTAAGATGGTTTATTTAATTATTATAATATTTCTCGTTTTAGAATATTAAGATATGTCACTGAAATTGAGCACGTTCAATTAATATACAATAATAAACCAACAGCTACGTGCAAATGCGGGCAACTAGCTACGGCAGTCCGACTGGTTGCTGATTGGCCCGAATAGTGCCTTCTACGCATGCGCAAGAAATTTAAAAACTATATTCCTTAATATTTAAGGATATTAAACATATATAACCAATAATTATTTTTATGCTTACACATCATATATTGATATTATGGTTACCGTTACTGAATTAATATATTGTAATTTAAATATACTGTTAAGACTGTTTATTCCATTATTAGCGTTATGTTGCAGGGTAATTTATAAAAAAATTAATGTGATCACAGAAGGCGGGAAATGTAGACCAATGAGCGACCAGCAGCGCTGCTGTAGCTAGTCGCCCGTCGATACAACTCTGTTCTTTATTTTATATTGATTTTCCTATTTGCTCTTTCTACATGTAAAAACAGACGCGAATTTAAACTTTTAAGCAAATAGAGTTTTTAACCGAATTCAAAAGTGCTTAATAATTTAAAAAATGACTTATAATGGATTTTTGCCTTTTGTCAAAAAAAAAACGCACCCTTAATCGACCGGCCTATTTGTTTTCATAATATGTTAACTTTTGAAGCAAAAGATGCCGCTACCGTAACTATTTTTATGATTGAGGTCAGTGGGACAACTGTTTTCAAAAGTCAATTTAAAAATGAATAAATAGGTTTTCTATATGTTTATTAAGTTTATATGGATTGTTTTAATGTTACCCGATGCTGAGTGTTGGATGCATTTTCTTTATTTTAGCTACAATCAAGGTATAACAGAAAAAGTGTAAGACATTTTAAAACCTATTACCATTTCCGTTGAAAAATATGTGCAATGAATTGCAGATACGTATAATTATGTTTTGATACCTGAAAAGATTTTCAGACTTTGCATATTTTAAATTCCACATAAATAAGACACACCACATAATTGCATTAAACTTATTATGTGCATTCATAGTTTAAATACACAACGTTAAGTACATTCGGATTCGGATTGGCTACAATACAGGTTTCCCCAGGTATCCGAAAGAAGTGTGTTCTATGAAATCTTTCGTAAGCTGAAATGAGAGGGAAAAAGGAAAGCCGGGAGACGCAAGCAACGATGGTTAGATGCAGTGGAAAGGGATCTGAAGAATATTGGAGTCAGACTCTGGAGAGCTAAAGCGCAGGATAGAGACGTCTGGGAAACTCTCCTAGAAGAGGTCAAGGCCCACCAAGGGATGTAACGTCAAAGATGATGATGACAATGTAGTTCTTTTGTAAAAGCAAACTAACTGTTGAATAAATTCTCTAATCATGTTTAGCATTAGTTAAATTTAGAATAGTTTCGCCATTAAAAATATGTAGCTATTATTTTGACTTCAGAGACAATATGTACCTATTGAAGTTTGTAGCTTAAATCGTACCTATAATTAAACTTGCAATGATAAATTGTGTCAATCAGCTACTTAATTGATACATTTTTAAATCACATGATGGAAATATCTATTTCTAATACTACATAGTACTTACTTTTACATTATTTTTTGTTTGTATACAATATATTACCTAAGCAATTATCAGTTTGCAAAATGCATATAAAAGTCCTACATGTTATAATGAAAATGTGGAAGATGATAATACAGTATAACCTCAGCACTAGTATTCCATAGCAAAATATACTGGGATGCAACCGTTTTACAAATTTATTTATTTGTCACAATTACAGGGTGTTTCAAGAAGAATGGGACATCGTTTGGTCATAGATACTTTAGGTCACGGTGTATAATACACCGTGCTTTAGTTAAAATAAACTGAATAAATCTTATATATGTACCTAGGTAGAAACTCTTTCCATAATTTATAGGGCCTTAAAGTTCAATTTTTAAGTTTTTTCATTTATGGTAATTTCCACAAATGTAAGATTAATTCAAATTTGGTGCATACGCTTACCATTATGTACATTTTAGGAAAATTTGGTCAAACAGACCTGACTGTAAGAGGCACTTAGTTTTGTTATGTGTACATTTTTTTAATTTTTGGGTTATTGTCTGAAAGGGAAATAAAAAGCACTAAAATAAGGTAGTCTTAGTTCATATGCGTAAAAGTTACCGTTTGCCTTAAAATGTTTGTCAAAGTGTTGGGTTGTCGTGATGTGCAATTACAGTTGTCTTCACATACCTAGAATTTCTGACAACTATATAGGAGTAATTAATATTCCTTATTACTATGACAATTTTCAGTAGAAATCTAATTTAGTGTCTTGTCATCTGTCAAGCAAAAGGTTAAGTGAGCTACTACAGTATGTATGTACATGATTTTCACTAAAACAATTAAGTAAAGATCGAAAATTCTTAGAATTTTATACCTATTTCATAAATGATATGGGCTACAGAAAACCATTTCTGTCCAAAGCTAACTCGTATTGTTTTCTATTTCTAGTGTTCCCTACTGAGTAGCAAAGTAATAGTTCTTCTTCTTCGTGGCACTACAGTCCCATCTGGATCTGGGCCTCCCATGCCTGCTTTGAAAGAGCGAGATCTAGAACGCGGTTTTCCAAGCATCTCTAAGCACTGCAGCCATCATTGGCTTATTGTACACCCTAACTAAGAATTTTGCCTATCTGGGGTAGTTCCAACTCCAGTACCTAGTGATTTTTAACGTGTCACACATCGCAGTGGCACGGGACCTGCGGCTTTACTTCTTATCCGACAGAAGGCGCATTTTCAGATTTTTCCCCGCTAGAAAAATCTCGCCGACCTTGGCCAGGTTCGATCCCGCGTCCCTCAGATCCAAAGGCAAATGCGCTAACCACTAGACCACCGAGGCCCGCTGGGCCTCCCATATTTCTTGCCTCTAGACGTCTCGCCGCCTTGCTATTGTTTTTCAATTGCGAACTTTCAGTCTTATGTTCCAAGTTCCGATGACCAAGTCCTTTTCTCACCATTTCCGTCTTTTTAGCATCCGTCCTAGTTCTGTCTGAGGCTCAATTTGGGTTTTTGTAACTGTGTAGTTACCACTGACCTATATACTACGTAGTATATAGGTCAGTGATAGTTACCCATGATATAGATTCTACTAATTTGCAATTATTTTACACCCACCCTACATCTTTAAATTATAAAATAACTGTATGTAACTTCCATTGTTGATTTGGTGAAGAACTTATCTTCAAAGGGATTTCTCAGTTAAGTTACTTTAGTTAGTTAAAGTTTCTAATGAAGATGGCAGCTCAGTTGCCGAAATATATATTTAGGGGTTTTAAATATCGTGGTGGTAAAGGGTTTTCCAAAGTTTATAAAACAACTATTTTATACACCAATTCAAATTACTTCAAAAATTAACCATTCA
>JABXWE010050202.1:0-15235 GCA_014611495.1 Limonius californicus
ATAAATGAAATGCAACGTAATTTTTACAGCATTATTTGTACAACAACAAACATTAATAAAAAATATAATTTTAAAGTTTTTTCGAGCACTTTCAGTAGGAAACGTGGCCATAACATTTGCCATATTTATTTTGCTGGCCTTGCTACCTTTCTGTGGGCTTCTTCTTCTATTTCTGTATTCTTCTTTTTTTATGTAGCCCACTACTGGACATAGGCATCTTCATATCGCTTCCATTTTATTCTGTCATGGGCTTCCTTCATCCATCTTGTGCCCGCAGTTTTAACGATGTCGTGTTTCCATCTCATCATTGATCTGCTTATACTCCTTTTTGTTAATCTGGGTTCCCACTCCAATAGGCATTTAGTCCATCTATTATCGTTTAGCCTTACTATATGCCCCGACCATCTCCGTTTTAGTCTTTTAGTGTTGTTTTCCAAACGCTGACCAACCTAGCTTTATTCTTCTATCAATTTCGTTAAGTTAATTTTCTCGCTCCATGGTTATTTGTTGGCCTAAGTATATACATTTATGTACACCTTCTACAGTTGTTCCGCCTATCGCTATTTGTCTGTTATCCCACATATCCCCATTTGTCATTATTTTTGTTTTGTCGCCATTCATTGCTAGTCCTACTTGCTCAGATATTTGGTTCAATTCATGTATTATTGACTGTAATTGTTCGATGTTGTGTGATATTAAAATAGTATCGTCAGCGAATTTGAAATTGTTCAGATATTCTCAGTCTATGTTTATTCCGTATTCGTGTCAATCCATCTATATCTAATGATATCTTCTAATGCTAAGGTAAAATGTTTTGGCGCATGGTATATCCCTGTCTGACGCCTCTTTCAAGCTGTGTTGGGTTCATGCTTTCGTTTAACTGTATGATAATATTAGAACTTGTATATATTGTGATGAATTTTGATTCGTTAGCTCGGTTTTTTTCTTTTTATAAAGGATACTCGTTCATTTGTATGATGTCTTGGAATTCGGTTTCTTTGTTATCAGTAATATAGGGCAGACTTAGACGCAGATAACTTCTGGCTTGGTCTGAAACACTGCCAAGTTTTGTATTTTGAAAAAAAACCTATAACAATATGAATTATTATTTAGATTCGAATTTTCAAGTTTCTTTATTTATAGAAAATAAATATTAAGAAACAATAACATGCCTTGAGCTTAGATATAAGCCTAGCTCGGATTTTTTATTAATTTACAAAGAAGTATGCTGCATAATTCGGAACAATTAGTGAAATATGTATACAGCCGTAATGTGCGATATGCGTATTAGAGGCTGGTTTCGGAAATGTTAAGTGCATTTATAAATTCAGAACTTGAATGGACAGTGACGCCGTTGAAATATGATCATTTTTATAAAATGGATTTAGCTGTAAAAATTTGTATTTTAATATTATATTTAGATCCTAGTGCCCTCATTGTAAGTTTGTGTATTTTTGACATCGGTGTCTTGGAGATTTGTCGGTTGCTAGAAGAGTTGTTGATAAAACAATAAGAAAAGAGCTTTTTTGGTTTTGGTGTGAATACACGCATTTTTCATCTGCACCTAAAAATTTAAAAATAATTAACATTGTGTATATTTAATAAAGTATAAGTATTGTTCAACTTATAAACGAGTTTCTTTGAAGAAAGAGTAAGTTAGTTTAACTTACTGGATTATTAGTGAGTAAGCGGATCCTGTTTCGAGTCAAAGATTTTGGTTGCTGATTGGGGAGATTCGGATTACCAGCGAGGCGGCGAACAACAGATGGGATCTGTGACCTGTCCTAACGAAGATAATAGGATTTGGCTATCGTGATTGCTTTAGAAAACGTAAATCATTTAGACGTACCTAACACGAAGCACGAGTGAACGTGATTACTGAAGAAATACACCAGAAAATAATATCTAAAACTGCCCGAATATTACAAAGAGCATTACAGGCGTGTTAGGTTTTAAAGAACGCAGAACAGCTGACGTGTATAGGCCCAACTGAAGTTAGCTGCGTAATTGGTATTTCATTTTAAATGTCCATTTTCTCATATAACAGCGAAACGTCATAGAACCGTCTTCTGAGACCGAGTTTTCATGTTTAAAAGTTAGACCGTGATATTTATTTAGTTACTATTTGGCGACAAGCTTCTAAATTTGTCACCTGGCGCCCAATTTTTCATAATTTGTAAAAGTCATTACGTTAATTAAACTATGATTGCAGTATACAAGATAATTCAATTCAATTTCATATTTAGCCTTTAAATTTAATTATTTTAGTTTTGTTTCTTCATAATAATAATAATAATAATTGATAACAATATATTATACATATATGTTGATGATCTATTCTGCAATTGTGGAGTATCGACAAGTGTTCAATTGTGCCAAAAGTCTTTCAATAATCAATAAATGTTAAACATAATTGCATATTATATTCTGTCTCTTTTTCTATTATGGTCCTTATTGTTTGTATATGGTCCCTTGTTCCAAACCCTTTTTTAAATCCGGCCTGATCTCTAATTTAATATTGGTCCAGTTTGTTCCTTAGTCTATTTATTATAACTTTTGTGAATAATGTGTAATTTTGCTATAGAAGTGTTATGGGACGATACTTTTCCAGATTTTCTTATCGCGCTTTTTATGTAAAATTAATGTTGTAGCCGTTTTACATTGCTTAGAGAGATCCTCTAGGACGGCTAAATTACCTAATCGTGATTGTCCAATGGCATTTTGTTTAATATTTTATAATTTGGTTTTACTAAGTTCTTTCAAGGGAAGCTGCAGTGAATGGCAGAGTGAAGAAAAGCAAAAAGGCAGAGTATAAGCCAGAAAATTTCCTTTTGCATAGATTTGTAGCTATTAGTTAAAATTTCTGAACGTTGCTTACTGATCAGATCTGTTTATTAAGTCATTCGTCATTAATGTTCTAACGTGCCAAATTGAATTGACAAATGTGCAAAAAGAAAGCAAATAAAAGAAACATTTTGAACAAGTCTTGTTCCATAGATTTCAAAATGTTTCCTTGTACAAAAATGTAAAATCGCTGTTTATTTCCCGCATTCCGGTGAATCGGTTTTGAATTTACATACTGATTATATCTGTTACACAATAGAAAACATTGAATCGAAAATGATCTTGAGTGTATTTATTTAATCTATGGTTAGTCGTTAACTCATCATAATGACGTTTATTTTTTACTTGTTTTGTGTTCGAGAAATCTAGGACAATTTTCCCCTGTAGTGATGTTTTTATAATTTCGTCTTTCATTTATTCCTATGTATATTTCAGTAGGGGTTGCAAAAAACGTGCCAACTTCCTTACAACCTACAACAGCAATATCCAAAACAAGGTTCGAGTTGCGACTAGCACAATGGATATATTCAGTCTTCTTCTTATGGTGCTTTGTCTCTTACGAGACGTAGCGATCTTCAGATATTCAGTATTTAGTTGCAAATATTTAGTTTACCGGGAGGCCCCTTCAAGCTTGAGACCCTTAAGCATTGCTTGCTTTTGCTAACCGATAGTTAAGTCTCTGTACTTTGCTCTTTGACTTTATTAAATAATTCAATACGAATCGTTATAGAAGATTGGGTAATTAAAAGCAATAGCTTATATAATTTATTACTTCAACCAGGAATTCGTGTTGGGTACTACATAAATTGAAGTGAAGGACGATGTAATTTCTGTTCAGTCCGGAGTTTTCTTATTGCATCTGTTGTATCTACACATATACCTACATAGGAGAGCAACTTACTTATGTTAAGATGGTACAAGGATATCTTATTTTGCAACACCATAAACGTAATCGCAATGATGCCCGTTTTATTATTAACACGAAAATTACATTTCATTTTAAGGCCACTTATTTTACGACAGTTTTATGTTGTAACTTACATCCATAACAGAGGGCATGGATGTCCTTGGGTGGTGACAATGGTATTCGAAACAAAAGTTCGGTCAAGAACCGCAAACCTACATAATGTGCTGCTAGAGCTTTACTCTCGCATGCGTAGCAAAGGAAAAGGACAAATCATACAGAAAACATATTAATCAACACCCAACATTGTCATACGCTGTGCAGTGAACGAAGAAGAATGCAAGACTCATCTAATCTGCAACAAATTTTGCTAAATGCAATTGCAAACATTGCACACACTCGCATAATTCTCTGTAAATATTTAAGAAATGCGATATACTGGAGGCTGCAAAATTGCGCAATTCTAAGCTAAACCAGAAAATTTTACTGACGCATATGGTATTAAAATTTTGAAATAACTTTGTACTTGCAGATTATTTAGGCTGATAAGATTATTTAAAGCTTTTTAAGTTATTTGTGTAATAACTAAGTCAATATCTAATGTAATTCCGAACATTTCATTTACGTAAGAAAACTACCAAATATTCTTTTCTTTTTTAGCGTACTGCAACTAAACGGAAACATGTTTTATTTAAAGGATTCAGTGATACAAACTTATCTTATCATTATGTCCACGAATGTTATCTTCAGTTGAGTTTAAATCACAGTAGAAATCATCAGCAAATTGGCATGTCCTATTACAAACGTAAGAATACGTTGTAAGCAAATGTTAGTATTTTAATTAACTTCCTATTTACCGCAGGACTAAACAAATCGTAACAAGAATCAGTGGGATTCCATACTAGAACGACAAAGTGCTGCTAAATCCTCTACTGCCTTGATCATCTTACAAAAACGGTGTGAGAACGTAGGTAATGCCAGGTGATTATATAAATTTAAAAGCTTTTACGTTTCGCATCTCGACCTTCTAGCTGTTCTGCGATAACAATAAAATAAAGCTATTGGTGGTAATAGCTGACCTACCTCAAAGACACACCCTGCAGCAAAAGTGAATCTGAGTTTATTTATAGCTATTAGAGTATCAAGGTAATAATACCATGTCACGTAGCTTAATCTATATCTATACAAATAATGAAGTTTAAACAATTACTTAACTAGTAGATAATATACCTATGGCGCCGTCTTGCTTACTTGGAAACTGTCATTTGAAACATTTTCAATCTTATTAGTATCCTTCTAAATTCAATAAATGACGAGCGTTCATTCCAAAAGGATATGTCGATTTTTTGTAAAATTGAGAATGAACTCTCTTCAAATACGGTACAACCTCGCTAATTCGAACAGATAAAATTTTCCACCCGTCCGGATTTGCGAATTTTATAGAGACATTTGAAAAACTACACAAATAAAGCAAGAAAGATATTTTAAATGAATTCTAATTATTTTTATAGACAAACAACACGAATATATTCATACAGAATGATTTTGTTTAATACAATAACTAATTTTTTATTGTTTTGTGATACCGAAAAAATGTATACCGGGTTTGTCTTTCACTCTTCTTAATAAAACATCTTGCGTTAGAATGCTATTTACTTCGGTTCATTGAAAGCATTTAGAAAATGGCGGAACAGCATATATTTATACATGAGTTTATCACAAGATTCTTCTATAAACTCATATTCGTCAACCTTTGAAGTGTCTTCAATTCAATCTTGAACTCTTCACTGTGTTTAGTTGCCCAATTACAAACTTCTTGGCGCTGAGTTGTGGATCAATATAATTTAACGTTTGTATTTCCTGATTCACATTCTCACTCTTGTTTCAACTGATTCCAATGAATTTCAACTTCCTCATGTCATTATCCTTTAGTGGTTTCTAATTTTCCTTGATATTTTTGACCTTTACAGTTTTCCATGATTGATGCAAGCTTATTACAGCTTCCTCCAAACTGTAATTCTTCAAAGTGTTTGTTAAATCATGGTCCTGAGGTATTAAGTTGGTCAAATTTTTTCCCTAAGCCACTTTAATAATTTGTATCGCAGTCTGAACCATTGCTTTTAATATTGCTGTACAGTTGGTTGGTGAAACCATACTCGAAAGTGAGGATGGATAAGAGGAAGCGTTATCTATTAAAAGAACTCTTTTCGGAGTGAATTTTGCTCATCTAAAATTTTGCATGCTTCATAAAATATTTTTTAAACAATTCTATAATGCGTCCGGATTATAGAGTTAAATGGCATAAAACTGTCCAAATTTCAGCAGTGTCCGAATTGCTGCAGTGTCCGAGTTCACGTGTGTCCGAACTAGCGAAGTTCATACCATAAAGTAATAATGCATGAAATTATCCATTGTTGTTTATGTATTCAAATGCACAATCCTTGAAAGGTTGATCTACGGTCTGATTATGAAAAATCAATTAGGTATATCTACTGCTAATAGATTTCCCTTAACAAAAGATAAAGCGATCATTATCCTACCAATGCTAGCAGAAAAATAAGTTATGTAACTATATTTAATTACAGTTTTGTTGGACATTTCGTAGTTTCTAGTTTTAAATTATTATTACTTAATTTACCCTTCTAGTTCTAACAATTTTAATACAAGAACCAGTAAAAATTATTTAAATATTTGGAGATTGATAAATGACTAATTAATAAGTAAAACTTACATTCTTAATAGTTTCAATATATTTTATTTGATATATTGTTTTCACATGAATATTGCTTATAGGTATGTAAGGATACATTATGTAAGAATCAGAAAATTCAAAATGTGCAAACATTGAAAGTTTTATACTTCAAGTTAGATGACAAATTATGGTTTCATAGTTTGGACAGACCAGTCAAAATTGCAGTTGTATGCGACGGAGAAGATCCAAAATCAACGTCTCTGAATATAATCTACCATAAGTATCTAAGTATGTAATACAAATTACAAATTAAGTGTGTCGTTTACCAGTGGCGACACTACCTGCACAAATGATGGACAGCTTGCATTGTGCGTATCGAGCTAAATAATTACAACAGCATTTAGAATTGAAGCCCATTTCATTGAAGCAGGTAGTTTCGCCACTGGCGGACGGAAGATGTATAGCATTTGTAATGGTAATATAGGCTTCTACTGGGCCAAATATGAACAAAACGAACGCCTATTGAACATAAAACTAATTTTTGGTCGAAGACTTTTACAAATAATATGAATTCGTGTAACATCCTAAAATCATTCTTAATTCTTAAAGAAATAAATTCGAATCGAAGACGTCAGCAAAATATATTTTTGACATAAGGTGCTGTAATATTTAAAGAACACCAGGAAAATATTGTTTTAAATAGAAATTTAAAAAAGTTTACGACATAAATAAAGTAAGGACACACAACGATGAATCAGAACAATTTGAAACAAAAATAGGATTGAAACAAGGGTGTGTTGTTAGCCCACTCCTATTTTCAGTCCTCATAGATGATATTGTGAAAATTTGTAAACAGAAATGTAGTGACATGGAAGTGGGAAAATGGAGAATGAACAGTATAACAATACAATAACTACTATTCGCAGACGATATGGCGCTAGTAGCACACTCAGCGGAAAAACTTCAAAAAAAATATAAATATCTACTATCGCGAACTCAGAAAAATAAATATGGAAATAAACATTGAAAAAACAAAAACTATGATTATTGCCTGGGAGGATTCACAACACAATATCAATATAGAAGGACAGGTATTAGAAAAGGTAACAAATTTCAAATATTTGGGTACAACAATAGAAAATAAGGGGGGGGGGGATTGACAGCGAAATAATGGAAAGAATAGGAAAGGCGGGAAAAATATATAACGCACTAAAAAATTCGCTCCTTAAAAAAAGGAAATCCAGGACCAAATAAAAGCGGAAGTATACAAAAAAGTGGTAAGGCCTTCTTTAATCTACGGTAGTGAAACGTGGACGATCAATAGAAGAAATGAGAGCAATATCACGGCAATGGAGATGAGATTTTTAAGAAAACATAAAGGAATCACAAGATTGGACAGAGTGAGAAATGAAAGTATAACGAAACAATTGCAAGTGAAATCTATAAAGTCACAGATAGAAGAGAGGCTTGGATGGATGGGGCACCTTCTCCGAATGGATGACAACAGGATAGCGAAAAGAGTATATGAAGCCAGAACACAGGGAAAGAACAAAGAAGGCAGACCAAAAAGGAAATGGGAGGAGCAGGTTCAGGTAACAGCGGAAATCAGGGACATACAGTGGAGGGAAGTAAGGAACATGGCAAGAGATAGAAAGGCATGGAATAAAATAATTAAGAAAAGTTAAAAAAAATGAGGTAGAATTAAGTTTTATTAGAGATTATATTATATTATATTGTATTGTAATTTGGTTATAATCCGACACCTAACGGTAAAAGGATTTCAGTTTAAATAAATAATAAATAAAAAAAGTTTATGATAAATATGCGCCAATAATAAGAACACTTAACAAAATTAATCTAATATAACCATCAATTAGTATTTTTTTTTCCTTTTGCTTATTATTAAATATATTTTTTTGGTGATGTAAATTTAGTTTAATAATAAATTAGAAGGTTATACTCAGCAGCAATATCACTTTATTAGATAAATAAACATATATTGCTTATTGATCTCCGCATATGTAATTTGGGTTGTTATCGTCTAGTTTTTATAGTTAATGAGGTCACGGTTCATAAGTTGTTCATCAAGTTCATTAACAACATAAACACTTCCAATTTGCATTTCAGTATGTTTTTTCATAGTCATTTCCAAGCGAACATTAAAAATTCAACCATTACAGTTACACTATGCAGAATGAGTCAGGTGAACCGATACCATCGCCAACATTATGTCATTACTTGCTATAGGGAACGGGGATTTTAAACTAGACCGTTAACATTATCCAAGGTAAATTTCGCTTGAACATGGAACGAAATTCCAGTGACGCAAAGACTCTTTTATGCGAATTATTATAAGTTACTTTTCCATCGCCTGAACCACGTTCTTTAATATTAATAGGTATTCCAAATTCATTAATGTAAACCTTTCGACCTTGACGGTTAATGCAAATCTGAAATTGTTGTCAGATTACAGCAGCGTGAGTAAAGGGTGTTACTGTGTTAAGTAGACGGCCTGTATGTTTTTAATTTTATTCATGATTTGGAGCTGCTTTATGATACTGCTAAAACTTTATGGGAGGATTTTGATCGGCATAATAAAACATCCATGACGTTTGAGAAATCAGGTCGTAAAACCGCAAGGCGTACGCACCTACATTAAACAGATGAATGAATCAACTCTGCCTAGCACATGTGCAGACTAATAAATTTATTATAGGATTAAGATTCTGCAATTTGCTCTTATTGTGCGCCTCCTTATTGAGTTGGAAGCCAGGATATTTTTCTGCCTTGGATAGTGTCTAAATAACGATGTGGTAATTCCAGAATACGAACGGTATTATCTTTTTTTTTTCTAACACTACCAATCGAAAACAGATAAATTATACAGTGCAAGTGGATGGAACGTGACCCGACCGTCATACATGCGAAATTAGAACGCCAATTCCAATGTCTTGACAAATACACCAGTAATTCTCCTCTCCTTTACCTTCACAGATTTATGGTACTGTAATATATTTATGAATTGGTACGAATATTTTCTTTGTTAGATCACTCGTGTAAGACGTACATTTTTAAGGATTAGGCTAAAGAATAACCAAAGTGTGAAAAGCGTTGTTTATTTTTATTACAGTAACACTAACGTCGATTGATAGGTGTTGCCATCCTGGTAGTTGTTTTTTTCATTAAAAGTAACCTTTAACCTCTAACACACTATATAAAAGCAATATTTGACGTTCAAAGATAAATAGAAACAGATTTCTTAACATTTTTCAACAATACAAAGTTCTTCTAATTTCCTATTTTCAACTGTAGTAGTTCACCGTTAGTATTTTCATTTCTATATAACTCCACTGGAATGACGAGCATAATTAGTTTTATGTGAAATCCACTTTAATTTTTTTATCTTTACTTCGTCACAGCATTTTATATGTCACTTTTTGGGCAACAGCTCTCTTCTGTGCCACGTGCGTCTCCTTAGCATTGAGGTAGCAGCACCTAGGGGGAAAACGGGTAAGTTATCCTATGTCATGCGATGTGTGACATGTTAAACATTCCTACCAGGGTGGAACTACCCCAGATAGACAAAATTCATAGTTAGGGCATGCAATAAGCCAAGAGCTTCAGTACATAGAGATGCTTGAAAAACCACGTCCTAGATCTTGCCCATTCATAACTAAAAGAGAATAGTAGTAAAAGCACCCACAGACTGCTATCCTTACAAAATATAAATACTATTGTGTCTTTTTTAACGTTAACCATAAAATATTTTATGAAACCTATTTTGGAATAAATTCTTGTACCAAACAGAGAATAGACTAAAACACTTTTCGTTAAACGTAGTAACCGTGAACTGTCTAGCAAGTCCGCTAGTAATTACATGATCACTGAGATAACTAATAACATTAATATAAGCATAGGCTGCTCGATTCAATCATTTTCTGCTTTTATTTAAAAAAATCGCACATAAGCATGTACCTTCTTTTTGGTAATTCGATATAAAAAGTAACATTTTCGTAGAATGTTGTGCAAGAAATTATATATTGCTATGTATTTATAATAAATATCACCGATTTCATATTATGTAGAAAGAGATTCAAGGGTATCTAAAGCAACCCACTAGGGACCTCGATGGGGCAGTGCGAGTAAGCGCTATCAGTCGAGGTCATAGTGAACTGTGGTCCGATCGGCCGCGTTGTCGAACCGTATTACACTTAGTTAAGTTTAGGGTGCATATTGCATGAATGGCTAGTATGTAAGGGAACGCCGGCACCTCCCTGAAGTAATGCGGAAGCGGTTCCGGTTGGGGGGGCGTATAAATGAATGGGAAAAAAGGCAACACACTGATTTATAATAAAATTATGCTACTTTGTTCTACAGGGTGGTTCCCACCTCAGCGAAAGAAGTACACTGTGTCTACAAGTTTCTTATTTATGTTATGGAAAACAACTATATTGTGGAAACTCCATATTACCGTTTTATATTTATTTCGTTACCTAAAGAGTCTCATGCGCAAACCAAAATTAAAGCTTGTAGTACATTGTAAAAGCTGATTCTGCATAACTGTTTTGATATTTTGTCGTTGCTTTCTAAAATACGTGTTTCTGATAAACATCAGCCATGTTTAAGTTTGTTTATAAATTACATTTACAAGGCTGCCCGTTTTCAAACTATTGAACTACCGCATAACGTTAGCTTTTTTACGTCAGATAACTAACATCCTGTATAACTCAAATGTTCAAAATAGTAATTAATAATAAAAAACAAGCAGTATCAAGCCCTTTCACGAATTTAATACGCATTTGTGCAAACTATACTATCATTTAGCCAACATATTATTTAGCAACATTCTAGGATCCAAAATATTATAAGTCAAGTATCATATATTTCAATTACCTTAGAGTGAATGGAGCAAAATGTTGTTACGAGTAATCGATACAAAATTGTAGGCGATACAGCTTCATAAATCATTTTACCACATCATATTTAATTGAATTGTTGCTTCACAAATGATTGATTGATGGACTGGCTACATTGTAATAGGGTCTGACTACATTCAACCAAACCAATAAAAGTATGAACACACATTTCTGTTCCACCGTAGAACTTACCTGCGATCAGTGGGAATCTGCAGAATTTCAAAATTGGTTTAATGAATTAATTTGGAAACTCTACACTACTAATGTGCGCCATCAGCGTCAAACCCACTCTAATATTGCGTTTACATTTACCGACAGACATTAAAATATTTTAATATACTAGTTTTCCTTAATAATTGGTAATGTATTTTAACAAGTATTACATTATTTTTAACTTGTAGAATATCGCTGCCTTTAATTTTTAGATAGGAGTACAAACATTAAAATATGTTCTAGAGTTTATTTGAAATTTATTTCATTTATAGTTGTTTGTGGAGCTGGAGACAGAGTTAGTCGTTTCGGAATGACACATTTTGTGTATAAATTTGATGAGTGTCCCTCTAAATTAAAAACTTTTTCCGAGCTTTAAAGTAGACAGCTGGGAATTTTACTTTATACAATTCACGAAGTTAACTTTAACAGTAATGCGTTAAGAAATAACATTTTTAAGATGTGGATGTTAACAGTATTATTATTCAAAATCACCCACGTATATATTTATTCAATTAATGTGTCAGTATCAAAACGACCACCCCGTATGTTAATTTTGGAAACTAGCCAAGCTGGCAAACTTTTTTTTTTTAATAGAAGTGGACCTTAGGGAATTATCCAATATCATTATAAAAACATTGATGAGCCCCCAAAGCTATGTTAAGTATCCTTTAGAATGCAATATTGTCCTTGAATTAATTAGGCAAATTGGAATATAAAAAATATACCTGTGAAACATAAGAGTTTTAAAGTAGACGGCTATCTACAATTGACGATGTAACATTAACAGTAATCCGTTGAGGAACAAAACTTTTAAGACGTGGATATTTACTGTGTGGTTATTTAAAATCATCCATGCATATATTTATTCAATTAAAATATGCCAGTACCAAAACGACCACCTCGTATATCAATTTTTGAAAGAAACCAAGCTGCAAACTTTTCTTCCTTAACAGAGAAGTGAACGTCAGAGAGTCATCCGAATTCATTATAAAAAAAATTGGTAAACCCCCAAAGGTATGTTAATCATCCTTTATGGTGCAATATTGTCCTTGAATTAATTAGGCAAATTGGAATATAAAAAATATACCTGTGAAACATAAGAGCTTTAAAGTAGACGGCTATCTACAATTGACGATGTAACATTAACAGTAATCCGTTGAGGAACAAAACTTTCAAGACGTGGATATTTACTGTGTGGTTATTTAAAATCATCCATGCATATATTTATTCAATTAAAATATGTCAGTACCAAAACGACCACCTCGTATATCAATTTTTGAAAGAAACCAAGCTGCAAACTTTTCTTCCTTAACAGAGAAGTGAACGTCAGAGAGTCATCCGAATTCATTATAAAAAAAATTGGTAAACCCCCAAAGGTATGTTAATCATCCTTTATGGTGCAATATTGTCCTTGAATTAATTAGGCAAATTGGAATATAAAAAATATACCTGTGAAACATAAGAGCTTTAAAGTAGACGGCTATCTACAATTGACGATGTAACATTAACAGTAATCCGTTGAGGAACAAAACTTTTAAGACGTGGATATTTACTGTGTGGTTATTTAAAATCATCCATGCATATATTTATTCAATTAAAATATGTCAGTACCAAAACGACCACCTCGTATATCAATTTTTGAAAGAAACCAAGCTGCAAACTTTTCTTCCTTAACAGAGAAGTGAACGTCAGAGAGTCATCCGAATTCATTATAAAAAAAATTGGTAAACCCCCAAAGGTATGTTAATCATCCTTTATGGTGCAATATTGTTCTTGAATTAATTAGGCATATTGGGCCACACAAAGTATATATCTATAAAACTTAATAGCTTTAATGTAGACGGCTGGGAATTTCACTATCTACATTTGACGGAACCAAAAATTTGAAGATGTGGATATTAACAGTATTATTATTTAAAATCACCAATGCATATGTTTATTAAATTAAAATGCGTCAATACCAACACGACCACCCCGTATATCAATTTTGGAAAGAAGTCAAGCAGGAAAACTTTCCTGTCTTAAAATAGAAGTGGGCTTCAGGGAATGATCCAATTTCATTAAAAAAAAATGGTAAACCCCCAAATGTATGTTGAGTATCCTTTATGATGCAATATTGTTTTTGAATTAATTGGACAAATTCGACTATAAAAAATATGTCTGTAAAACTTAAGAGCTTTAGAGTAGACGGCTGGGAATTTCACTATCTACAATTGACGAAGTTAACATTAACAGTAATGCGTCGAGGAACAAAACTTTTAAAATGTGGATATTTACAGCATAATTCTTTAAAATCACCCATGCACATATTTATTTAATTATATGTCAGTACCAAAACGGGGTGTCTATCAATTTTAGAAAGAAGCCAAGCTGACAAACTTTTCAGAATTTACAATGTCATTATAAAAAAAATGGTAAACCCCGAAAGGTATGTTACGTATCCTTTATGGTGCAATATTGCTCTAGAATTAATTAGGCGAATTGGTTGGGCTATACAAAAATATATTTCCCTAAGAACAGAAGTACATTCAGTTGTGTTTTTAGCAAATACGGACACCCCTCTATTACGAATATTTTTTCATTATGGATATTTTTTCAAACCCTTAACTTATCGGTACCATTTGCGGTATTATTTTAGGTCTCTACAGCGGGTACTCTGTATTGTGGATATCACACCAAAATTTATCATTTATGTAGAATTTAATGTATTTTTGGTTGTGTCTTGGTCCATTCTATCACTATGTGAAATTTAATAATCGATGAGAATCCTTGCCAACAGACGCTGTTAATGGACGAGAAAAATTCAATACTTTAAGATATTAACAGTGTTGGAATGGTGATCTGTTTTGTTGGGTGTCCGGTCATTTGCTGGTATCCATATGCTCGCCACCATTTGCTCATCTCCGTATGCTCGTTTGTCGTTTGCTCGATAAGCAATTTATTGTTTACTAAATAAAGTATTATCTGTACGCATTTAGTATACGCTGTTGGTAATTCTAAAAATCTTTCAATTCGTCTGAGGCATATTAAGACAGGCAAATCAGGGTTGTCTGTTGTATGTCAATGTACATACAGTGTGGCCCAGATTGAGTACGTTACTGTGGGTATTTTTCTTATTATTAAAGATAGAGATTTGCTTATATGGGCAATGTTGTGCAGCTTCTACTGCTGATTCAGATTCCGCACAGTTTAGAAATTTGTCCCAAACAACTGAAAATCGCTATTTGTATATTTCCGTAATGATAAAAGATACATATGAAAATATGTTACATGTAAAAGTTATTTGATTTGATTAGGTACACTTATAAATGATGTCAAAACAAAATTCAAACAGGCGGTTTCTGAGATATTGGTAGCAACTTTTTAATATCATTATATATTATATATTTAATTATCAAACCTAAGTAGTTGAAAATTTCTACGGATTCATAGTCGCTATTACCCTATTATTAAACGATCATTTCAATCATTGATAACATTTTTGGATTCTAGATTTCTGGCACTGTGTGCAGGAGCGCCTTTTTGTTGGTACCATATTTAAACATTTTGTGCCACAGGTAGATCATCTAACATATTCCGTAGATATGTTTGAAGAATTTTCAAATACCGATGCGCAGTTAAGTTTGCATCAAATATTATAGCACCAATTAGACAATTTCCCAATAT
>JABXWE010050215.1:0-13244 GCA_014611495.1 Limonius californicus
ATATATATATACATATATAAGATTTCAAGTATCCAATTGATACAGCCTAGTTCATTGATTGGAAAAAACTCAGATTGGTATTGTCTAAGGGATCTTCTGTCAAAAACAGCTGTAAATACATATGTAAGAAATACAGATTCCAATTCAGATGTAGATTTAATGGAACTCAAGCTCCTTAATATAAAATCAATAATATGTAATATAATGAATCCGAATCCGACTGACATTTCAAATCATATTTAGATTAAAAATTAATGAAACATAAATATACAGGTTTTGAATGCGTTCATTGAAATTTGCAGTGAGTTTGGATTTCGGATACGCGATCCGTTTCTTAAATTTGTAAAATAAGATCAGTTGAATATTATTGGTACGTTCAGATAATTTGGTAAAATAAGCATATACACTTGGTAGCAAACTGATCTGAATTGTACAGTGTTTTAATGATGATATTGATTAACTTATTTTAATTCCATAAACTGAGGTTAGTTGTAGTTGTAAATATTCAACAATTCGTATAACATAAATTCCTCAAAATGAGATCTATTGAATTTATTCATGAAATATTCGTTAACTGTTTGATAGCAAAACACCGTTATTTTGCTTTTTTGGATAGAATGAAATTTAGTTTGAAATTGTCGTTCAAGCCTGTTTGTTTCAGAAGTTCGTAACCTTAAATTTATTAAATTTGGGTTGAAGATATGGATTCACTGACAACAGTACGTACAGGAATATTTTTTAAATAAAAATTGACGAACTATTAATTCTTTGAAATTAAAAAAAAATTTTAGTAGGTAATATTAAGGATTTTAGTTAGAAAACTACAGATGTACAGCTTGACCAACCTAGGTGACACCTATGACGTTTGGCCGCTTTTTTTGAACGCACCCTGTTTGCGCGACGTTTATTTAGCATTTTTTAAACGTAGCTTTAACCCGGGTCTACAAACTGTTACGTGGGGGGAGAAGAAAGGAGTCAGGCATTCGCTCTCGACCTGAGTGTTACACAGTTTTAATATTACCCTCGGGTGCCCGAATCAGTGTAATTTACCAATACGTAATTACTTTCGCTTTCTGCAGTACCATTTACGATACGTCCGAAAAAGATAATATTCGGTTTCCTAAAAATTCCGAAAATAACGCTTAAAGTTATCGTTATCCACCCTTTAGCGACTCTAGTTTACAGAGGGGAGGCCGCCTGGAACGCACGTCGTTGTTTTAGAAATCTTGTACAACTGGTTTATATTTTATCTGTAGGATAAGCGTGATTCAAAGAACTACAGCGATATAAGAAAATACTGCGTGTACAAGGCCTTTCTGCTGTACCTTTTTCAGGTATTGTTAACCTAGATTTAATTGTTTTGGGTTCACCTGTGCGTGACCTTGTTTAATCTTAAGAATGTTCGTTTTAAACTATTTCTTTTTTAATAATGTTGATCTCTGTTCGTTTCCAAATTATAATAATTTAACCATTATCGTGTATGTTGTCCGCTTCTTTAATTTAATTAAATGCCTTGTTAAACTAAACTCTATTTTGTGTTTATCTCTGTTAAAAGTAATGTGAAGATTCCTGTTAGGACACCTGAGAGTGTTTGTTGCGCCCCTTTGTTTACGGGACTAGTAAATTAACATCACGCACAACTTTTGGATTCGCCGTTCAAAGTAACGTGGAGCTTGAGCAGTGCCGGATCTAGTGATATTCCCGTTGTCGCCCTCATTTATTGCGACTTTATCCCGTATTTGATCAGATTTAAACGCGGTGTATTTTACAAAATGAACCCCCCCCCTTCTTCCCTGAGCTACGCTAGGGCATGCTGTCGTTTATGTGTCACAATTCCATTTAAGTCTGTTACAAACCCTGGCCGGGGACTGCGCACGGAGAAGTGACTTAAGAGGGGACAGAGCTCATTTTGTACATAAACTCCGCGCTTGCCATATCGGTACAAATGGAGATATAGTAAAAGCAGAAGTACTAGTAGACTGTGAGTTTAACCACTGCATTTTAACTACAGCCACCGCACCGAAAAAAAGTTTCTATCGCCGAGTGTACTAGGCCTGTGACGTTATTCTTTTATTTCAGTGCGGCATGTTTGTCTCGCTTCCTAGTCTACACATTCCGCGTATTCAGATGGGTTGTTCCTTCTCTACATATAATAGCTAGCTTTCCAAATTTTTGAAAATAAAACAAACTTCAAAAAAACGGATTAAATTTAACTCCAGAAGCGCTTCAATGCTTGCATACTGTACATCTACTATGAGCTAAATGACCCCCAAACGCTGGTAATTGAGCAATTCTTATCGATCAGATTTCTATTCATATTTTATATTCACATTTCTATATAATATAATATACAAAACAGTAAATTTTTGCATAAACAGATAACATTACCTGAAACATAATTGTGAGACATGTTTCACTAAAGTTTGATTTTCTAAACCAAATTTGAACTTACTACAGTGAAATATTAAGTCGTATTAATTCAACTCAAAAGTTATTTGCTGAACCCTATAGACTCTAAATTAACGCTCTAGGACGTTTACGCGCGGCCAGTTTGGCGCGGCCGGTGTGGCGCAGACCCGTTTGGGCGCAGGGTCGGTTGGGCGTATAATCGCTTGAAAGCAGAGACGGTTTAGGGGCGGACGTTTGGGCGCAAACATATATTAAAGTGGTTTACTTTATAACAAAATTGTGCTGATAATAAAACCGTTGAATTATTCAAGTTTATTACTAAATCCAATTGATAAAACAATTGATGTATTAAAAATATTTCGTCCAAAAATTCTCAAATATGTTTTATACAATCGTATTGTGGTATTTATGTTAATTAATCAGAAATTTACTATTTGCTTATCTCGAAATATACCGTATGTTAATGAAAGTACTAATACATTTGTACGTATCTATATTAAAATTAAACAAAATTTTAAGGAGTGTATTTTATGTCATATTATGTTTAGTATAGTTTGGTAGTTTCCCTTTCACCAAGCGTGAATACAACTTGCTTGCAGACCAATTAAATATCACATACGTTAAAGTTAAATTTGTATTAAATGTCAAGGTACGTCTTTTCTTTTAAAGTATTAAATTTTTTCTGCAATTTGGAACCTTAAAAATATAAAAAATCTCATTTTTTTAAATAAATATTTCTGTTGATGCCGTTGCCTAATAAAATATTCGATATCAAGTGTAAGAATGTAGCTATTCCATAACTAAAAATTGTGTCAGAAAGCTTATACATATTCTAAAATAGCCGTAAAATAGGCATTTTCGCACTAAGTGTAGAAAGATTTCTAGAACCATTTTGATTCTAATGGAGCGTGGAAAGAAATGCTTTCTATATGGGCGTGCAAAATTTTCATTGCCCTAATTATTTATTGTACCCTAAAAATCAATTTTTCTAAATTATAAAATATAAATTATATAGATACTAATAATTCTGTAAAATGCCAGTTCCAAAAACCTAAAATTACACAAATACAAATATATTACTCTTTTCGACTGGTTTTTAATATTTTAAGCTGTACATTTGCGCCTAAACGTGTCTGCGCCAAACCGGTCTGCATCATATCCGATGCGCCAAACCGACCGCGCCAAAACGTCCAGGCCGTCACAATTAAGGCCCTTATGATTTTGAATTTAGCATCTCTGTACGTATAATTAAATTGAGGTAAGGTGTACAAAGTTAGGTATTCGGTCTACCGGGAAGCGCAGGAAGGATTCAAAGACTGCTTCAATGAAATAATCAGCATAACTTCGTAATAGCTTTATGTTTTCGTTTAATAATACTTCATATGAAGCTATATTTTTTGGATGGGAAATTAGAAGTATAGGCGAATTTTTCTGCTCATCCTGTGTATTCACTCCGTTAGTAAGTAGTTAATAATATAACATCAGTTACAATTAAAATCATTAATCGCTGTTGTATTATTGTTGATACGAAATCGTATAAATGAATTAAATCAAATTACCCGGTTTGGATTCGTTATGGTTTATTGTATGTACTCGTGTGTTTCGTATAAACTGGATTAAAATCTGACTCGAAACCGGATTTTAGTTAAAATCTGAAATGTACATAACGGGCATTCAAAAAAGTGTGGTTTGACTTCGTAAATGTAAGTTGGAGCCTGATTATCTGTGAAGCGCCTATAAACGTCATTTATTATAACAAGAGACCATGTGAACTATTGTTTCAGATTTTTGCAAAAAAATATTCTTCTTAGAAGTTGTCCTTAACTTTCGTTTGTGTGACACGATGATTTTTGCTTTAAAACAAAATATTGTATGATGGATTCTTATTTTCGCAATGAAACGATAATTGAGAGGGTTTGGACATGTTTGGAAAAATACCAACAAAAAATTTCCAGAAGACGTGGTTGTCTACAAAGTGTTACAAATATCTGTAAATCAATGTGTCGGACTGTGCCGTGAAGCATGGAATGTAGGACAAAAGAGGGGCAGTAGACGACCATAATTACGCACTGTAGCAACCGTAGGAGTTAGCAAAATAATGAAAAATGGAGCAAACGCTTCAATACCTCACTGATCATAACAAATGGAGCTTTCTCTGGGAACGTGACAAGGAATATGACAAAAGATTTATAGACTGACACTAATTGCCAGTTGACCCTTCAGAATGGTTAAAGATGTGCGAATGATTTTTAAACGCGTTGCTTAAGGACGATAATCTTCTACGATTTAGTTTCTTTACGGACGAGGCACGATTTCGTAGGACAGGGTTCGGTAGTTCCCAGAACGTGAGAATTTGGCATGCCAAAAGTCCTCATGTGATTTTTACACTCCTTGACATCCTGAAAAGATATGTATGAGAAGGAATCGGTGCAAAGAGACTAAATGGACCTACATATTTATAAAGGTAATAATATTATTTTATTCAGAATCAAATGTATATTCTTCTTCTTCTTAGAGTGCTTTATCTTTTAGTAAATGTATATTAACAAATTTTTAATATAAGGTACATGTGCGGGCAAACCAAGAAAACGGCACTCAGATGAATAAATATCCAAGTAGCACCAAATACTTTACCAATATTGGTGCAACATTGGATATATGTCGTTTCTTGGCTCACCGTTCTATCGTGCAGCACATATTGGTACAACATTGGGCAAACATGCCGGTAACAACATACGAATTCAGAATTAAAGCCAATATTTAACCAATAAATGTAATAATAGTAATAGTAGAACAATATTGGCAAGCTAATATATCGCAAATGTAAAACCAATAAAGCGTGTAAAATATATATGCAAGTATATTGGCACAGTATTGTACAGAGATGCTGAAGCCAATATGAGGATTCATAGTTAAGGCCAATATTTAACCAATAACTGAAATGCTATATTTGAATAATATTGGCCAGCCAATATATCATCAATATAACATTTACATTGTCTCTACAATATATATTTAAGCGTGTCGGTAAAACATAGGAAGGATATGTTGGAGCCAATATAGGAATTCAGAGTTAACGCCAATAATTAGCCAACCAAATTATACAGTGTGGAAATTAAGTAGCGGATAAATTCGTTAAATTCGTTAAGGTTTGTGATAGAGAAAACCATCTAAAAGGGGCGTAGTGGTTTAAATTACAGCGTATATAAAAAGTTATTTTTAGATTTTTCCATAAACTTTTGCAAGAGTTATGATGTCATCAATATTTTTTGTAATGATAACCTATATGTATAATTTAATTTTGGTGTGGTTTTTTAATCTGTTTTCAACGGTATAACGTTTTAAATAGGTTACATAAGAAAAATTCAAGAAAAATGACTTCAAAGTTCCGTAAGCATAAATGAAAGTAACAGTAATTGTATTTAGCGGGGTTTAAAACAAATAAAAAATTGTTGGCGTTGACAAGCGACGAAATTGTAGATATATTATATATTTATCAATATTTTGTTATTGGCGATGTTGACGACTTTCAAATTTCTATAACTTCACTGATGCCTTCACTCTGCATAAATAATAATAAGCCTTGTACGACTGGACTAACCGATCTAAAACTGCATATCGCAAAAATTTAGATTACCCAAACCAAAGCAGATATTGTTTTTATGGCTGCTTTTCGTGGGTGGTGTAGATCTTCACGACAACGGTATAGCAAATTCTAGAACATGAATACTAGGTAAATAAGTGGACGCGACTGCCTCCATGGACTTTCCCATACTGGAAACTGTTCATATCATCTTTATTCAACAGTAGAGTTATTTTCCTGAAAACGGTTGTTGAAGCGCTATCCTAAAACCTTGCCTCGTAACGAATAGACTTACAAGGCTTGTAAGAAGTCCCGCCAAATATCTGCGGTGCCCCTTAATTTCCTTTTAATATGCAACCAGGCATACTTCATTCTCTACTATAAACGTGATATTGTGACTGCAAATTGAGTTTGCTGTGATTTTATAACAGACAGACATTTTTTAAAAACCACTTTTTTGGATTCCTAGAGACCCAAAACGGATATTTCCGTTAAAATCTCGATTTCGAAAATTAAGTATTAAATACAAAATTTTGATAAATAATTTATAACTTGTTGTTGTAATACCGGTTAAAGAAATGAATGTAGCGCGACAGTATGGCAATGGTTCTGACCCAAAGTGCGCAGGGCTGTCCGTACCGCTAGGCCGTCGCGCGGTCTAACTAGTACCGATCGCCATTGCTACCGAGGTAAAATTTTCTAAGTCCCTGGAAATTATATTTTGTAGGGCATAAAAAATCGATTTTTTTATTTTCGCGGAAAAAGATTCTTTGGCGCAAACAAATAACAACCGTTAGAATAAAAAAAATATATTTTCTAAAAAAGAGGGGGGAGGGGGCCGGTGCGCTTACATATATCCACGAGTGTAATATTTCTTTGCATATTCATATGCTCCATTACGTACTGAGCGATTCAGTGAAAACCCCAGCTTCCTATCTTTTTCGTTTATTAATTAAAGGAGTTTGAAGTTTCAAACTTCCAAGCTTCGTAGAGGGCGCCACAGGAAAATTACGGAGTTCTTCAAAAAACATATCGATAGCCCCTTGCGAGTTCTGTCGACATATGAAGTTTAAAAAAATTCCTTGGAGCAGTTTTTGAGAAATAATTTTTTGAAATTTCCAAAATTTTGAAATTCGTAATTTAGGCCCCTTATAATTTTTCAAAAAACTTTTTATATCACCTCATTTTACCCTTCATATACTATTCAGAAAATAAAAATCATTTGAATCGATTCATCCGTTTTCGAGTAATTGGGCGTTAAACTCAAAAATTTCAAAAAATCATAGCGCCCTTCAGTTTACAGCTAGCGAGTTCGGCAAAAAACTAGCAGATTTGTCTTATGACCCTCTATCGTTATCCGCGATAAAAGTTTCAAAATTGTAATCACGAAAAAAGTGATACCAAAAAAACATGCGTAACTTCCGCTTCCGGTTTCGGATTTTTTTGAAAAGCTTATTTTTTCGATGAATTTTCGATACACCCCCGTATTCCAAAGCGCATCAAAATCGGAGCAATACTTTCGGCTGTAGGAGCGTCACATACATACGTACATACGTACGTACGTACATACCCACCCACAGACAGACATTTTTTAAAAACCACTTTTTTGGGTTCCTAGAGACCCAAAACGGATATTTCCGTTAAAATCTCGATTTCGAAAATGTTCATGAATTCAATACTTACCCTAGCCTATACCTATAAGGTATGGGAAAGTAATACCCTATACCTATAAGGTATGGGAAAGTAAAAAGCACAATATTTAAAGGATTCTGCCCTGTTTTTTAAAGTATATTCAAAAAGCAAATTTTTTTATGATTTATTTATTGATTTGTTACAAATGCACTATGAATTCAACACCCTTGCTCCTCTGAATTTCCTGAATCAGAGCTGAAAGAAAACAGTTAGTACAAAATAATTTCTACCCCTATTCTGTATCAAAAATGTTAATAACAGTGCTCTGTAAAAATGTTGTTACTATGAAACCTCCAATAAAATCATTATTTTTACATTTTAATAGAATGTTACGACTTAACAGAGTTGTTAAAAACCATACAGATTCGGGGCATTCTTTAAAAAAAACAAGTGTGCACATAAACAATAACCTCTTACACATAAAACATTTCATGAATTCATTTTCATACATAGTTTAGGTATATTTTTTTCTGGCCACTTGTAAAAAATTAGTAACTGTTGATGAGGATTTTACCTAACTATGACGATAGCCTCATAAAAATCATTTTTCGCTGCCTCAGTTCCAAATGTAAATGTGACCATTTCCCCGGTTTCTAATTGTAACATGATCGTGTCCACAGTTGGACTTGTAGTTTGCTCGATATCACTAAACCGTACACAAAAGGATTTTTCACGAATTTCCATGACGTCCACGTATTCTATAAGGATTAACCCTGTTCTTTTGTGGACTTCCACGTGGACTTCCTTGTGTGGTGGATTGACCCCATTGTCATCATTGATTGTATTAACCGACATACAAATGCTTTCCCATACGAAATGATTAGCATGAGCAATATTTCTTCGTTTTCTACAAATACAGAATATTGTTAACTGTGTTAAATGTGCGATATAACTTTGGGAATAAATTCTCTGGCAAGGCCATACCCACCAAAAAGTGAAAAAAAAACGACCACGACACTGCACGACACGATACTGGTCCTGGTCCAGCCAAAGAAAATACAAGAAGAGAATTATCAATGGGCGCATTCGTAAGAATACAACAGTTACCGATACGCTATCAGGGAGCTCTGGCCCATTATGAACCGAGCGCTCTAGACATGCTTTAACTCAACATGTTCCCAGGTATAGTCCATCTCACCTAAGAACTCCGATGGAATTTCTGCGTGCAGCGTCAACACGCAAGTGCTGTTATCTTTGCATCTCTGTCACCGGCTCATTAAGCGCTGTTTCACACACAGAGATCGGATGTCTTGCGCACATGAATTCAGTGCATCATAACAGACAAAGTTTTTAGTCAGGGGCTAATGACGTTAGAGCGAGATGGCTTGTGCTTGCGCATGTTCAAATTCATTCTGCAGAAGCCCAGCGAGGGGAAAGCAAACGTGGGGCACTCAACAAGTATTAATGAATTTTGTTCCAATAATAAACTATGAACACTTTCAACACAATTTCTTACAGTCAGAACATAAGAAAACGACTGTAGAATTAAACTGTTGCTTGACGAACACTGAAAAATTGATATTTAAGAAAACTGACTAATCCTCCAACATGGCACAGGTAGCAAAACCTGCCCTTTCTTGTAAAAATGTCAGCGGCGTCGCCAGTAGTGATACTGTTTTAGGGTTCAAAGAACATTTGCAACTAAAATAATAGAAATTCACTTATTCCCTAAAATTTCGGGATTTTTTAAGGTGTTTTTGTTCTAGTCATTTTTATACAGCGGCACAGCGTTATTACTGAAATATTTTGTTCTTCTTATTTATGAGATTTTTTAAGGAAGATGCTTTTGAAGCGCATTTATTATGGGTTTTTTACGATTCTAATTTTCTAGTGCTATTTTACGTTCTATTTTTGTGGCATTTTTTAAAATTCTAGTCGAAGTTTCCTTCTGGTTAGAAGGTTTCAATCAAAATACCCTCCAGAAAAGTCGATTACGAATTAATAAATCAAAAATCACAACTTAATAGAGTAATAAAACAATTTAGATTATCATTTTATTTTTATTAATTTGACTAAGCGTACTGAATTTGGCAAGGCAGTTTAATTCTAGAAATAAAATCAAAAAAAGTAGGATGTAGTTTAGGTCGTTTTTAGGTAACATCTGGTAACGCCACTGATACCAATACAACCATTGTCATTGGGAAATCTTAAGCCAAACTTATTTTGCTTACGTCTTATCTAAAAACAAAAAAAAGGTACGAGGTACTCAACTTAGTAAATCTTTTTCACTACTAGGGTTTACACACTTTTCGTGGTTCAATACCCCCATTTACATGTAGGTCCCCTATATCTATATTCCTTTAGATGTGCAAACCAGGCAAACTCTCTAAAAGAAAAAGAACGCTAGTTACTGCATAGTGAACATTGAACTTTAAATAGTATTTGTTGAATAAGGAACATCAAACATTGCTGAATAATGATTGAATGATAATTGAAATCAGAATATTGCATATGTAATGTTGAAACCTGAATATTGGATACTGATTACTTTTTTCTTCCATTCATTCATACTACCCCACCCCTCGGAACCACTTTCGCATTACTTTAGGGGGATACAGGCGTCCCTTACATACGAACCATTCATGCAACATGCACCCTAAACTTAACTAAGTGAAATACGGTCACCTCAGCTGGGATTCGAACACGCGGCCGATCGGCCGCATTTCCCTGTGACCTCGAGTGGCAGCGCGTATTTGGACTGCTCTACCGAGGTGTCTGAATACTGATTACTGGATGCTGAATAGCGAACAGCCACGCCTGATTACTGAATGCAAACCATAGAATAATGAATGCTGACTTCTGAATGCCGATTATAAACATTGAATATTAATAGGTTTGAATGGAGCTTGCGGTTCAACGATACAAGCTCTGGTAAACCCCTTATCACCACGATCTTTAGAACAGCTAAATGTGTTTCGGCACCTAAGTTGCCATCGTTAGCAGGGACTTGAATTAGTTGAAGTACTGTGGTTGAGGAATACCTCTGGAGATAAGTCTTTTACTAAGTCAGCAATGGATGTTTTCAGAGGTATTTCTTAGCTAAGTTAGTTAGTTCATGTTCCTACTGAAGATGGCAGCGTAGTTGCCGAAATACATATTTAGGCACTAAATATTTTGGATGTAAGAGGAATATAGAATCATCATCATCATCAGCTGCCAGGATTAAACCGTTGTGGTTTGTTCCGGTCTCATATAAATTGTTCACTCCAACGTTTCTTTGGTCGTCCCAGTCTTCTTTTCCCTCGTGGTCGATAATGTAGTAGTTGTTTTGTAATACGACAGTCGTCCATTCTTAATATATGATCCCTCCAGTTTTGTCTGTATTGGTCAATTTTTGTTAATAAATGTATTAAAAAAATTGAATATTGGATTGAATATTGGATACTGGACTCTGAAATGCGGACAACTGACTATTACGTATTAAGCATTCTTCATCTTCTTGCTTTATATCTTACGAGACGTAGCGATATTCTCTCCTATGCCTGTGTTGCGCGTTTAGAGTGCCACAGACATTGAGGACCTACAGCTTAACGTGGGCTCCGAACCACGGGAAGTGTGAACACTTCTACTCCAGAGATGATTTACTAGGCATTAAGCATTAAATACCCAATATTTCATACTGAATACAAAGTATTATGTATTATGTTAGAAAACTTGCTTTCGCTTCAGTTCCGCAAAGTAACAACTACAGATAATTTTCCGAACTTTTAAAATTTCTTGTTGATAATATATGTATGATACAGAATATAAATGGAGTAGTATTGCCTTAGCATATAATATGTTTTACATATTTCAGCCAACAGTTTTTATTAAAACAACACTTACGTACAGGTATATCTTTTTTTTACGTTTACACTACCCCCCGCCCAGGAACCGCTTTCGCATTACTTCAGGGGGGTGCAGGCGTCCCTTACATACTAATCATTCATGCAAAATTCACCCTAAACTTAACTAAGTGAAATACGGTCGTTGCCTCAGCCGAGGTTTGACCCCGCGGCCGATTGAGCCTCATTTCACTGTGACCTCGACGCTTGTTAGCAGTGTCCCATCGAGGTGCCCTCGTACAGATATATCTATCTTGCCAAAAAATGTAGTATTGTATGTAATACTACTACCTGATAATTACATTTTTGATTTTCAAAGCTTTTGCTGCTCATAATATCTCAGCAAAATTGTGAATAGTGAATTTCTCATATACGGGAAAATTGCAAATTAGGACAAAAATTTACACATCTTTCATCATAAATCAACCATTCCTTCTAGGAGCAGGTTTACCAAGGAATTTTTCTTTCTTCTCAAAAACCTTATCAATGGGAAAATCTTCAAGCACATAATTATTTATTAAAGCAAAATAGGGTTTAGTTTCTTGACACGCAATTTAGACGTAAACCTAAAACGAATTCGTTCTTAAGCTGCCTGTTTAAATTAAGGATCTTAAGGGCGTGAACATGTAACTGAAACAAATTATCCCACAAGAGCTGTATAATGCGGAACTTTGTGTAATAAGTGGGTGCACAATGGGCCAAGGTTAACTTTCTGGAAATTAAGCAACCGGCAGATCTTACATTAAACGGTGAAAAATTCAGGGATTTAATACATTTTTAATAATTGTTGGATACAAATGCTTCAAGAACTTTTAATGACGTCGGGGTTTGTTTTTATGAGGATACTGATATAAAATTTATGGTGCAAAAGATATTACAACTGAAAATAAACGCTTGGAAGACATTTTTACGCCAGCGTGGTCCAGTGGTTAGAGCAAATCCTCTACTCGATGCCTGACGGGCGGTGTACCCAGTTGCTTTAATTATTTGGGCACCTACGTTTGAACGAACAAGAGGTAATAATGCAATTGTCTACTGCATGATGCCCACCAGATCACTATGTATTATTAATTTGGCATGCGACAACTGAGTGTGAGAGCAAGGATACGGGAGGTCTGACCTTCCGGCTTGCAGGCCACTCATGGGATGGACCGCCTCACCAACATTATTAAGAAATTTTAACATTTTAATCTACAGGCAGATTAATCTTGTTTGAGTATAAAAGACGATTGATTTGGTCAATTTTTTTACAGTACTGAATGCAAATTCATCTTCTGATCTGTTCAAGCGGAAGGCCTGATCGATTCTCATGAATACAGCAGCGTATGAAATTTTTCCCAGTTTGAATAATGTTTTATCTTCACATTATTCAGATGAAATGGAAGCATATATAATTTTCCATATTGAACTAACCGGATACTGATTTAATTTTCCATATTGAATTAACCTGATACTGATTTAATTTTCCATATAAAAGCTTTTGTAAGGCAGGAATGATATTGGTAATTAAACGAGGAAACATGATATTTGGTGCGAATCCTAATTTATCTTATTTATCATCAAAGTTAAACATTTCCAACGGTAGTGCTACTATTTCTTGCTTAGTGTTTATCTGACGTATTTTGATTTACTCTATGTTTTATTGAGAGATATAAGATTTATTTAGATAGCGAAACAGGCTTCGCTTAAGATGTTCCAGATGATCCTCTTATCCAGTTTTATTTGCAGTTTCAATC
>JABXWE010050220.1:0-14132 GCA_014611495.1 Limonius californicus
TACTGGTTGTATATTGCTTTAAAATGAGTTCTAACACTACTGATTACTTAAATAGAAAAGCAGAATCGCGGTTAATACCGCAAAAATCGGAAGACGCTTATAAAAAAGAATACGACAAGTTCATCAAATTGATGGAAGAGCAAAAGGTAAGAGATACAGATGAACGAGTTGTGCTTGCTTACCTTCAGAAAATGTCTGAGCAGTTTCTCGGGTTGTTGATGTTGCCATGGTAACTTTAAAACACGCGCGTTTTTAAAACTTGGATTTAAACACTCTGAGGCGTACTTTAAATAAGCAAAATGGGGTACCAATAAAAAAAAATATTTATTGTAAATCATAGATCTTTGTAATACCTCATTTTTGAAAAATCGTATTTTTGAACAGTCCATCTTAAATTCAAAAAATACGAATGGAATTTGGTGGACCATTGCAAATTAGTTCGGTATTACCGGTTTTTTTTATTATTAAATTACAACTAGTCTAAAAGACTAACCAGTAATTTTGATCTAACTAATTTTTGTCCCCCTCTTTTGACAATTACAGCTGAAGCTTGTATCTCTTCCGTATTATATTTGCTTTCTTCGTACTGTGTTATGTTATCTATGATTGTTACCGTACTTCCTCCTTTAGCAATGTTTTGTGAAAGTATAGTGTGGTAGGTTCCATAACCTTTTAATTTCATGTAATTTTGTTTTATAAGATGTGTGTCTGTGTTCTGAGAAATTTCTTCACTAGAGCGTCACTAGAGCGTTAATTCATCGAACTTTTAACGTATCTAAGAACCTTATTCGCACACTAACCCAATTATATTATTAATGAAACGAGGTATGATGGATTTCAATGGTGGTTGAAGATAGGTAAAAAATTATTTTTCACTTTAATTTCGTTTTTCTGTGTTTGTTTGCGTGGTATATTATTACATTGTAGTATCTACTTATACCTTACAGCCTTCAGTAACGCTCCATTTTTTTTGTAAATCGGTTACCTGAAAACAGTAACACAATGATGTATCGTTGTTAAACAGTAATATAAATGACAATTCTATAACTGCATCACTTCTCCTTACTGAACTCTTGTCTGCCTACTTCTGAACATTATGCTAATATTAGTATATTTTCAAGTAATCGATTGTCTTTAATGGGAGTTTACGAGGTACCATTGTTTCCTGTAGAAATGGATATTGGAGACTATGGGGACACGCAAGACCAACCGGAAGACCTCAAACACCGTAGTCGGATGATGTGAAGAAAAAGGGCGGTTTTAATTAACAGGAAATAGGGCAAAATAATTCGAAGTGGAATGATGTTAAGGAGGCTTATGTCCGCAGATGAATTGAAGAAGGGTGATGAAAGAAAAGTGGAAATAGATATTTAGGTACATTTAATGATATACCACTAATAAGACCAAAGAAAAAAGAAATAAAAACGAAAAAAGATTTTTCAAAAAGTTCGGGAGTTTGCGATTTAAGCTAGCTAGATTCAATTATGGTTTGTTGAAGAACTTAGCTATGTTTTGTTATCATTTGGAAAAGAAAACGAAATACATTATCAATTTCACTATTTTTATGAATTAATTACTACATCTAAACAGGTTTTTAATGTCTTTATACGTTCTATTAGTGAGGCTTTGCATTTCATCAGCATATGTTATTTTGTTATTGTTGTCGTTTTACTGTTATCATAGAATATATTCTGAATGAATAAGCGGATATGAACTTAAGTTTTAACGAATGCCACGTTAACTCCAATGCACGTTTCTATACCGAGCGCTATTTTAGAAGACGACATGCAATGTAAAT
Source organism: Limonius californicus (assembly GCA_014611495.1). NCBI lineage: Eukaryota > Metazoa > Arthropoda > Insecta > Coleoptera > Elateridae > Limonius > Limonius californicus. The sequence continues at coordinate 1,799 of JABXWE010050220.1, forward strand.
GTTATGGTGATGATTAGATCAAGGAATAACGAGAACTGGGAACCACAACAGTAGGTCGTGGTCGTACAAATAATATCCAACAGTTTGTATGTTTCCGTCAAAACCTTTTTTAGGTTGTTGTCTGCTATGAACACTGTCCACAAGGTGTAACAACATCGCAGTTGGAGGAAGCCGTGTTGAAAGCTTTTCAAACGGATCTGAATGCAGTTCTCGACGCATTGCACAACAATTTAATGTGCGGCGACTGGAAGTTCTTAACATTTTAAGAAATGCAAAGGGCTGTACCAGCGGAAGTACAACAATGGTTGGGTAAAGCGGCCTGGCCACTGACGTCAGAAGCGGATCCTAACTTCTTAATATTTTATGGATAACTGAAGCTATATTTACTCGAGTTTCTGAACACCCATAACAGATACGAATGGGCTCAAGAGAATCTTCATGCAAAACACGAAGGGAGTCACCAAGTACGTTTCAGGGTCAATATTTGGGCTGAAATAATTGAAAATCGATCCACTTATCCTTGCTGTCGTTTAAATTAAGAGAATTCATCAATTTTTATTTAATAATTTACCTGGTTTTCAGAGAATATGTTTTACCGATTAGAATCGATATGTGGTACCAAATGGATGGAGCTCCAGCACACAGAGGAGTGCGAACAAGAGTAACTTAATAAGAATTATCCAATAAGAGGGATGGGTCCTAATTAGCCCACAGCATAGCCTGGCAGATCGTCCAACTTAAATCCCCTACAGCAGTTTCTCTGGGAATTCCTCAAACATATTGTGTATCGGACGCCAATGGCAAATGAAGAGGAATGAATTCTCAAAATTAATCAAGCTGCCGCAATAGTCGGAAATAATTTCTTTCTCAACCTTGTAGGAGCATTATTTGACGGGCTATAGAGTGAGAATGTTGGTGCTTATTTTGATATTTTCTATAGGAACAATAAAAATTAGAAATGTAATGTTTTCAATTTTTAGTAAATAATTTATTTTTAAAGTCGTATTTACTTAGGATACCTAGCAAACTTCTTCATGATGTTTTACTACAACATTATTGTTTAAAACAGAAAATAAAAAAAGCATGCAATATGGCCAAATATAAAAATTTCTAAATGCTAATAGTTCAGGAATTAAATATTTTCTGACAAAGTGACATGCGTCTTTATTGCTTAATTTTGGAGGAGCATATCTTAGTGTTCTTTTTTTGCGCACTTTAAATTGCCCCTGTGTAAAAAATCTCGTACTAAATAAACATCTTCTCTATATTTTTACCGTATTTATTTTTAAATTACTGTACGCTAATGCAGCATTTCATAAACTTTGGAGTTTGTATGATTTCGTAGTTATAACACAGCATAAAAAGATAAAAGTGTGTTACATTAGTAGACGTTTTTACATTTTTATTTGTATCTACTTTTCTGTAATTCTCTCTAACTAATGTAGCAGATGCACACAGAAAAACGTTTTATCGTTTTGCACTGTATTTGAAGTAAAACGTACTGTCTATTCCTTTATTTTTCCCATTTGGCAGTATAGAATGAGATTTGGTTGTTCTTTTTGCCATTGTATAATATTCAGCATTCAGAGCTATCTTCAGCTTATGCTTTTTAGATTAATCTACCACTGGCGAGTTAAATTGATTTTCTTTCAGGTTCCTGTGTTCAGTTAAGATCTTACTTTGTATGTTCGCTTAGTATGTATAGAGGTGACATCAATATGGTCCTTAGGACGTTTTTAAAAAACTCTGAACGATAGACTGTCTTAAAATAAATACAGAATCGTAATTCTAAAATTTCACAAAATTTCGAATTCGCTTAGTATTATGTAGCTGAGAGGTTTTCTTTTTTTTAAATATTTGTAATGCCAGTTCAGCACTTGTGCTACGCATGGCATTGTTAATATATAAGATGTGACTTATAATAACATTAAATCACTAGTTTAAACTATTTGAATGGATACATTGGTCTGTTAGGTATCCGCTGCTTAGTTCAGATTACCACCGATTTTAAATATCACACACTTGTTTGGGAAATATGGTTCACTAGTGTAGATCATTCACTATCGCTACCGTCACTCATCCAGATATCAACCAGTAGTCTCCTTTTTAGTCTGGTGTGCAACGATCGTCTTCCTATGTTGAAATGTATTGCGCCACTACACTTATTGAGGTTGCTGTAGAATTTTTTGGAAGTTGCTAAGATAAATTGTTGAATTGAAGGGATGCCGGTTTCTCTATGCAGTTGTGTATTCCGAACAAACCACTGAGCATTGATAATGATGCGTAGCACTTTGTTTTGTAGCACCTGTAGTTTATTTAGATTAGTTTTTGAAGTTGCATTCCACACACTGCTTCTGTAAGTGATAATGGGTCTAATTATAGATGTATAAATTAGGGTCCCACATTGTATTTTAAGTGTAGATTTCTTGTTTAGAATTGGATATAGCATGGCCAGCCTAGCGTATGCTTCTTATAACTTTTTATTAACGTGATAACTCCACGTCAATCTTCGATCAAGATATGATCCCAGGTACCGCACGGCGCTGTCTTTCGGGTTCCAAGAGATGGGCGTGTTGTTAATTAGGATGTTTGGTGGGTCTGCAGCTCGACGAAGAGTGAAGATTTTTGATTCACACTTATCAGCATTGATAGTTATACACCAGTTTTGTAAGCCACCGGTTCAGTTGATCCACACTTTCTTGTAGTTTGCTTGCCGCATCGTTTATATCATAATCCTGTGTGATAATCGCTGTATCATCTGCATACATTGCCAACTCTGCATTAGGTGGTGTTGGTATGTCGTACATAAAGATATTAAACAATACAGGACCTAATATGGATCCTTGTGGAACTCTAGCATTGATGTGACGTATTGAAGATGTAAATGAGTTTATTCTCACTTGAAAGGATCTTTCTGTTAAAAACGATTTGATGATGAGTAGGTAGTAAGTACGGAGGGATATGGATAGTTGACATTTTAAATAGTAGGCCGTTCTTCCAGACGCGATCGAAGGCTTGAGTCACATCAATAAATGTTATTACTGTATTCATTTTGTGTTCGTAGCCTCTTTCTATTATTTTCGTAATTCGCAATATTTGATGGGTAGTGGAGTGCGTGCTTTTAAATCCAAACTGAAATTGAGGAAGAATATTGTTTTCCTCTATAAATTTATTTAGGCGGGAGTGAATGATTCGTTCAAGAAGTTTGGAAATAGTTGACAGCAAGCTAATAGGCCTGTAGTTCACCGGATTGGTATGTGCTTTACCTGGTTTGGGAAACATTAGTATAATTGCTCGCTTCCATGTTGTGAGAAAGTATCCAATTCTCAGGCACGCGTTGAATATTGCTGTCAGATAGGCTATTGTATTATTCGGTAGATGTTTGAGAAGTATATTTGGAATCATGTCTATGCGCCTTCTTTGTTTTTAGTTTTTTAATATATTGCTGTATTTCTGATGCAGAGACGGCTTCTGTGAATATTATGTCATTCAGGTTGATGTTATTGATTTCTTGTTTAACATGTTGAACATGTGTGTGTTATTTTCCTCGTACCTAGTGGTGAATGTTTGTTCCAATTGTTGGGCAAAGACTTCGCATTTGTCTTTATCTTCTGGATATGTGTGGTCTTCCATTTTGAGTGTTGGGATGATCATGGGTTGCTTAAGGATTCTCTTCGTAGCTCTCCACATATTTGGATCTCCAGGAGTGAGGGTTTCTATATAATGGTTGTAAGAGTCAATTCTGAATTTATCTAGCTCATCTCTAACTAATCTAATCAGCACCTTGAGGCGAGCCTTAACCACTGGATCTCGGGTATTTTGCCATAATCTTCGAGTTGCATGCTTTTCTCTGATTATATTTAGTATATGGGCTGGTGGATTCACATGATTTTGTAGTCTAAGCCGTCTGATGGTGATAGTCGCTTGGTGTATTGCTTCGGTGGTTGCTTTCGTAAAGGTTTTTACCGCTGTATCAATATTTTCTTTGGTAATTAGGTTAGTTGGAGTGAAAAGAGTGTTCATCGAAGTTCAAAATATGTTCCAGTCGACTGGACCTTCTATTAACCTGGGAAGTTTGGGGTAATTGCGGGGAGAATAATTTAGGGTGCATACGATAGGTAAATGGTCCGAATCGAGTTCTGTTAGGACTGTCTGGTGTATTGGTAGAGTCAGGTTTTTATGTAGGATTATATCGAGAATATCGGAGAGTTGATTGGTTCGATATGGAAAATATGTATGTTCTGCGGGTGCTGAGATATGTAATGCTAGTTGCGCGGTAATATTGTTGAGTTTAACGCCATTGGGCTTAGTTTTCCTGCAACCCCAGTTGGTGTGCTTGCAGTTGAGATCGCCTATCAGTAATGTAGGCTCTGGACTTCAAAGATAGTAATGAGTTCATTCAGCATGAGCTGTTTGTTAGGTGGTTTCTATGCACTAACAATTTTGATTGAAATGTTGTTTTTCATGATTAATTTAATTGCTACTGCTTCTAGGTGGTGGAAATTTGCTAGATCAGTTTGTGTTGATACCAGGTTCTTTTTTAAGATTACAGCAGATCCTCCGCATCCAATGGCTGCTTCTCTGTCTTTCCGATAGATTTTATAGCCCGGTATAGTGAATTTTTCATTGATAATTAGGTGAGTTTAAACGATATGAATATTGATCTCTGAGTTTTGAATCCATTGGCGTTCCAATTTAACAGGGTTAACTTTTGTATAGCATTTTGATTATTTACCGCCATTTTGGAATAGCATAGGTTAAAGTTACATAATGAAGTTTTTGATTTGTTCAATATATGGAGAAATCAGTGCAAGAATCGTTTGGAAAATTTGCGAAGTAGATGATTCTGAGATATTCCGATCCTGATTGTTGTTATTTGTTTGGGGGGCATTAGGGTTGTTGTTATTATTAGTTACATTGTTGGCATACCAAGGGTTGGAAGTAATGTGCCCAGTTATATTGGCATTGGGATTAGTAGGCCCAATTATGCGTGGATACGTTTTATTGCTAAGATTCTTGATATAAGGGCAACCCCTATAGTTAGACGTGTGTTCCCCTCCACAGTTAACACATGCAGGTTTAGTTTCCGCAAGTTTTTTACATTCACGGTAGTGATGGTGTTCTGTGCATTTAACGCACCGTGGGGGTAAATGGTAATAGTTTTTCGTATGCCCTAAGCGCTGGCAGTTGGTACATTGTGGAGTATCGGAGTTTTTACGCCGGGGTTCAACTGATACTACGCAGTATAATAATCTTTTGAGGTAAAATATATCTTTGGCCTGATCTGTTTTATTTAATTCGACTGCAATAAGTGGCATGGGAATTTTCTTCGCGTTCAATAACCGTATTGTTTTAATAACAGGGTATTATAGTTTAAGTTCTGTATTGATTTCTTCTTCTGAGAGTGATAAAGGAACATTACGTATTATTACTGAGATGTTGGAGTTTTCAGGGTTTTGGTACGTATAGAAATTTACCTTTCGTTCACCATAGAATTTTGTAAGTTTTCTATAGTCCTCAGCATTATTTAAATTTATTGTTAATTGGTTACCTTTCAGTGACGTAGAAAAATCTTCTTTGACTATGCCTTTGACATCTGTGACAATATTTTGGTAATGTGTGCCATTTGGTAGGAATATTGGAGGGATTTTTGGTTTCTCCGTCTTCTCGCTCCGTCACTTGGATAGGATTATCCCCGTTTTTTGGTGGGTCGGCGTTGGAATGAGTCCCTTGGATTGTTTGTAGAACGTAATATCTGTTTTGAGTAATAAGCTTGTTTTCATTAAACGAATATCGCTTATTTATGTCGTCATCTTCAGGAGATGGTAATGATCGTTATTTGGAGTTTACGTAATTCATCTGCGTGTTATCGTAATCCATTGGTGTTGAATTAGGGGCTGCGTGAGTTCCCTTGTAGATCAAGGTAGATTGTTCCAGTTGAAATACATTATTGTCGTTCATTTATACAGCTGGATTGTTGTAAAAATAAACCTGAATCACAATAATTTAAAGAATACATTAAAGAGTTTATCAAAGTTTATTGGCACAGCCGGGCTACGCCGCTATTGGCGCGATAGTGCCGGTATCACTCTCCGTTGTTTCACTAGTACCAGCGTGAGGTGAAAACAGGATAAATGATTATTGTTTATGTTGTTATTATAAAATATAACTACGAAAGATTGCTACACAATTATGCACGTCCCTGTTCTAGCTAGTCGCACTCGGAACTCGTATCTGAGAGGTAAACAGTAGTAACTCCATTTTACTCACTGTTACACGAGAGAGGAAAGAGCAAGTGCTCTGTCGTTGTTTGATGCTGATGTTGATATCAATAAACTGATATTAGTATATCAAGCAGTTGTTAAGGAAAGTACCATGAGTAGAATAGTGTAGATGCATTTACCGACGCCTAAAAACACACCAAAACATCCTTAAATTAGTTTGCCCAAAATTAAAGTTATGGCTGTTTATTTTCTCAGATACAATAAAACTAAATAAATGTAAATCCTACACTTCCCTGAAAAATATCAGTAAACTTGTTTCATATGACTTACTGTTGAAATTGAAAACAGTGGAAAGGGATTATAAAACTTTTTATATTATTATACTATTTTTAGAAGACATTTCCAGCATTATTTAAAGTTAATCACTTCATTTAATAATCGTATTGCGTTACATTCTTCAGGAATATCCCTGTCAGTTTTCATCTGTTTGCCCAAGAAACCAAATGCCAAAGAATGTTAGGAACACCGTACCATCAACTTGATGTAACTTACATTAAAATTATTTATAAAAATCATTCACAACCGTATATATCAAAAACTAGACATGGACATCACGGAAACTCAGTTTGGATTCCGAAAAGACTTGGAAACAAGGGAAGCCTTGTTCTTGTTCAACGTACTGGTTCAAAGGTGTCTAGACGTTAACCAGGATGTGTATGTGTGTTTCATTGACTATAACAAGGCGTTCGACAGAGTTCCACACGACCAGTTAATAAACATTCTCAAAATGAGACATCTGGATTATAAAGACCTTCAAATCATCTCAAATTTATACTACAGCCAAAAGGCGACGGTATGCATTGACAAATTGACATCAGAAGAGATAGAAATAAAAAGAGGGGTAAGACATAGGCGCGTTTTGTTACCGATGCTTTTCAATGTATACTCTGAAGAAATTCATAAAAAAGCCCCTGAACGAGAAATAGCTGGTATTAAGGTCAATGGAACACCAATCAATAATATAAGATACGTGGACGGTACGGTTATTCTGCCAGAAGATATCCAAAATCTCCAAAGATTAATGAATAAAGTAATTGAATGTAGCGAAGAGTATGATTTAACACTAAACATTAAGAAGACGAAATTTATGGATTTCGACGACATAGCGTAATAATCAAGACCTTATTGTCAACGAAAAGAATATCGAACAGGTTGAAAACTACACATATCATGGTGCAAGTGTGAATTCCAATAACGACTACACCAATGAAATCAAAAGCAGGATCGAAATAGTACGAACAAATATTATCAAAATGAAAAAAGTACTCTGCGGTAGAAACCTGAGTCTGGACTTGAGCGTTCGTTTAGTTAAGTGCTAGGTCTTCACCACTCTTCCCTACGGGGTCGAAGCAAGGACCCTCGATGCAGCAACACTCAGGAAACTAGAAGCGTTCAAAATGTGGCTCTACAGAAGGATCCTCAGAATATCGCGCACGGACAGAATAACTAACGCCGAAGTTCTGAGGAGAATTGGCAAACAAAAGGATAAGATACGATAAAGAGTTCAAAACTACAGTATCTTAGACATGTTACAAGAGGAGAAAGATACGATACGCTGCAACTGATAGTATAAGGTAAAATTTAAAGAAGAAGAAATGTAGGAAGCAGTATCTCGTGGTTGCGTAATCTGAGGGAATGGTTTCAATGTACATCTGGGGAACTTTTCAGAGCAGTAGCCTCAAGGATTAGAATTGCTATGATGATTGCCAAAGTTTGTGCTTGTACCAGCACTGTCATGTTTATAAGTGTCAACATGTCTACACATAAACAAAACTTGACGCATGGCTATTCGACCCTATTTTTGAATACCCGTTCGTTATAAATTGGGAATTACTATATATTTGAATAAGTGGAACTTCACATATTACCAGTCTGTCCCCTTTAACAAGCCTTCAACTGTCACAACAGTTTTAATTTTAACTGTGGTTATTCGTATGAAAATTATACATTTTTCTTAAACCCATTGCTTGTAACGAATAAAAGACAAATGTTTTGAACAGAGAGCAGTCATTAAATTACTGAATTTAAAGAACAACTGCAAAATATCTATTGTACGAACATAATTTGATCCGCACACGTCAATTATAGGCAACAGAGGTGCGTCAAAGAAATAAATCTATGAAAGATTAGCCCAGGTCAAAAAGATCAACAAAAGTGACTACTGATGAATACATTCTTCGTGTTGAAAAAATTGTTCTTGTTGATCGCCCAGTTAAAGTGTTACAAATGTGTGCACCAATAACTGTTTCTTTTGATACACTTGAATGATTATAATATTCCTCTGTCAAAAATATTTAGGTGGGCGCGGGAAACCTTTTTGTTTTCAATAAATAAAAACAAATAGAAGCTTGTTGGAAAAACTTGCTCTATCAAACAACAATAAAGACAATCATTGGGCCCGCATTGCAATGTCATCACTTGCTCATTCCCGTTCGCTCAATTGCCGATTCTTCTGGTAGTAATACTTGCCAAGGCAGTTTCTCGCCATCCGCTTTCTCAACACCCAACTTGCTCGCAGTACTATAACTACAACTACATCAATGCAAGAATAACAAATTTCTTTTGTTAAGCGCCTTTGTTGGTACATTAATTTAGATCAGCTTCTGTTTTATAATTAAGACAACTAGGTTTACTTTCAGATACCGTAAGTACAGGGAGACTATTGATTTCTTTAAAAGCAGATATTGAGTTTTTAAGCTAATATTCGCTTATGTACTAAGCACTAACAAAATGTTTATCTATGCGTATGTGAGTGTCTGGTCGTGGATATCATGGAAACGGCTAATTTGATTAGAAAATCTACAGGTTTAGTAAAGATTTTATCAGGTTCAATCAGCTTTTGGAAAAAGTTTGAAACTGAAAACTGAAGTTAGATATTTTTCTTTTTGCTGCACTTTATTTAAATTGATTATTCTCAATTTTACAATTGAAGAGCTCACAAAAATCAGACTTGCGAGGTTACTCAAAGAGTGTACAAATTTGGAAAGTAACGCAATAATTGTACAAGTCGTACTTTAGGTAAAACGAAACAAACAAGACGATTTACACAATAACATAATACAAAATTACGTGTGATATTAAATAAAAAAATTGCCTTTATAACGAGGTGGTGTGTGTGGATAGTTGTTTACTACAAGGTTGGATAACTTTAAATGCTGTCTCTACGTTCGCAACGCAGTTTTAAGGATGTTTTGAGAAGTTATTAATGAATAATGTATATCGATACATACATGACCAACAAAAATTAGTCCTACTTCTCGTGAATTTTATTAGGAATTAAGGAATAAATATTAGCGTATGACATTTGAAGGACAGCAGGCACTCTGGTTTTGACTATCAATGTTCCTTAGAAGAATTGCAAGATTTTGAGAAGCATATACTAAATGCCTACAGATAATATTTTATTTTAAAAATAAATTGCTTGTCGAGCATCTGTCCCGCAAGCAATCGGCTTGGCGAGCAAATAGTTGTCGAGACCCGCGGGTAAACATCAAGCGAGCAAACGATAGCGAGTAAGTAAATGGACGCATGCAAGTGCGCGGACACTACTGTGGTTAACACTTGATAAACCGTTGATTTACTGCTGGGGTCCCTTAACCAAACGTACAATAGAAGCATAAAGAATCATCACCACAGAAATAATTTGCATCGTAACCATCTGCAGGTAAAATAATGAAGCTACTTCTTTGAGCTGCTAAGGGTATTTTTCATAATCGATTACTTGCATGTAAAGGCAACAAAGGTGAATATTACGCCAACCTCAAAGAGAAACTTTTACTGATTTATAATTCTCAAGCGACTATTAAGGGACATCAGATTTTCTGATCATTCTGTAGTGGAAGCAGCAGTAAATTAGTATTTTGAATGTCTAGAAAATATTACAGTACTAGATGTGTATAAGAAAATTACGTTGAAGAAGAAAATATAATTCGTTAGCCTGTTGCTTCTCTAATCTAGTAAGCCATAAAGATATGGGCTTCTACGCCAAATCGTATTGTAATATTTAGGTAACATTTTCTTCTTAATTTCATTCTGAAAATATTTACATCACGGCAATGACAACCATGAAGAATATACCTAAGCTAAATATGCCTATAATTTTTATACCATTGCTGTGCTGTGTAACATAAGAATAATTTAATATTTTACCTCTGTATTGTTAACCTTTGGACATTATTGATTTTCTTGGTATTACACAAAGCTCTTAACAATGCCGCTGGCTGCAGTGTTTATAAATGTCAACAGCCAGTTTGTGTGTAAAATCAAAAGCGAATAAGTTAAAGAACAAGAACACAGTAAAAATGAACGGTGCAATTACAAATTAATTTCTAATAAAGCCAGTGCCTAGTATATAGCTCCGTACATTTAGGTATTTTCAACCGTAACGTAGTCAAGAATTTGAAAAAAAAAATTAGAATACGGGTAGCTGCGGCCACAGAACAGGAAGAAAAATATCGTTAAAGACGAAAAGGAGAGGATATATGCGGAAACGTTTTCTAATAATGATGGGCGGCTGTGGTTGGTGATTGACTATATGTTTTTATATTTATATATTTAACGTGCAGCAAAACATTTGATGAAATTTATGAGGATTGTGACTTAATTAACAAATATGAATTGACAGTAAATTCTAGCTCTTTAACAACTGAAAGCTTTATAGATTTCTCATAATTTAACATCTTAATATAGATTATAGACGGTCTTACGGAATGCCGTTTCCTATTTATTATTTTAATGCTAGCATACCGTCATTGAAATTGATTACATACAATTCCTCAACAGAGCTATGCAAATGGCGCTAATTTTATTGCGAATAAAATTGTTATGTGCTTGTTAAATATATTTGTGGTAAACATTGAATTATTTGGTATGCCATACATGTTTTTATTGCAGTTTCATGTAATCTGTAGTTTAATTTTATCTAAATCTAGCGACAATTCAGCAATGACAATACGTATACCTATATTTCGAAATAATTCTATTAAAATCTGATGATCGTACTGCACAAAAGCTTGAATTATAATTTTTGCCCTAAGAAAGAAAATTAAAGACTTCCTCTTCCTGCTACTAACTGCCGTCTCTGTTGAGGTTGGCGATCATTATGGCGTAGTCTTCTCTGCATTGTGCTTTGTGAAACAATGTTGCTTTGTTTTGTTTTGTCCACCCTTTGATGTTCCTTGGGCAAGACTTTCTCTTCTGACCTGCTCCTCTTTTGCCCTATGCTTTACTGTCTATGGCAGTAGGTTAAGCTTTAAGTGTCAGAAATATGCTGGTTTTTGGCCTTTATACATAATATTAATTAATTGCTAACGTGTATTGATTCTGTCAAGCACTGTAGAACTACCGACATTGAAATCAATGCTATAAATAAAATAATATTTTCATTGGATTTATTTCTAAAGACAAATAAATCTGTGTACATAATAGTATTTATATTACACGTTTTAACTGGAAATCGATTTGTGCGATGTGCGGATAATTTCCATTTCACTATTTTACTGTACGTTTAACGTTGTAAATAGAATAAATATAAAGTTATATAAATATTAGCATAGCAACATTAAAAAATAGAGTTGATGTAAACTTGTATACTATTAAATATTTGTTATAAAAAGTACCATTCTTGAAAGCAATCAAATTTTCGGTCGTATTTAACTAATTCATTAAAATTTTTACGTTTCGATAGTTTCAAAAACACGCAATGTATTTGTTCAGGAATATACATAAATGAACATATCATCCTTCTAAATTATAGTATGCATTTGTGTAGCATACAGATATTTTCGATTCTATTTTATTTTTGTACATTTTAAACAAACCCGGTACACAATATTAACACCTATTGGAAACGCTAGATATATAAATCGATGTTGATATTGTGTACGGGGTTTAGAATCATAATATTATTCATATATGTATATATATATATATATGCTGTGGATGGTTTCCAGGAATTCTTCCTCGTAACAACTTCTTGGTCCTGGGACGGACCGGGCTGGTTGTATTGACGACGTTTCGGCAAAGTCACATTTGCCATCTTCAGGTCTTGT
>JABXWE010050221.1:0-13084 GCA_014611495.1 Limonius californicus
CCCCCCCCCCCCCCCGAACCGCTTTCATATTACTTCAGGGAGTGTGGGCATCCTTTACACACTATCCATTCATGCAACATGCACCCTAAACTTAACTAAGTGAAATACGGTCGCCTCAGCCGGGATTCAAACACCCCAGTAACCTCGAGTGGCAGCGCGTATTCGCACTGCTCTGCTGGGGTTCTTATATAAGTAATAATAGTAAAACTATTAATTATTACAGTAAGAGATCGATTTCACATATCTAAACAATAAGAAAATTCAATAATCTGATTGACTTTTGTTGGGTTGCGCCAACCACTTTTAAGTTCGCTGGCCTACCCTGTGTTTGGATAACAGCTGAAGATATTTTAGTTGTGTATTCTAAATATTTTATAGATTTTTTTAATATTACGGTAATTTATTTGTATGTTTATCCGTAAATGCGGAGCAGTAGCATAAATACAAATAATTTATGAGTAATAAGGTAATATTGCACACACACCTAACAGTTTGGGTGGCGTCCAATCGTAAGCAGCATCTGGGTCAATCTGAATGTCAGTTGACAGATGCAATTATGACTTTATGTTTGACTGCATTAAGTTGCCTTTGTCGATTTTAACCTTCTGTATCGTACCTAAACCAAAATTACGAAGGCCACTACTACGTACTATTCTATTAATAATTAAAACGTGTTGGCATTTTATCCTTTTACTGTAACCTAGATGTTTAGTTTACAATGGAAAATGTTTGTTTTTTTTTATATTGTGTATATCTGTTAGAATTTATTAGCTTCGACTGGGAATTACCCAGCTAACACATTCAAACCAAAATGCAATGCTACTGTGTGAGTTACTTTCTGATATTCGACATAAATACAGATGAAATTAATTCTTACCTAGAAGTGAATTTTACATGGAATCTACTACATCTTGTTGAATACAAAATTAAGGCAACTAACAATTTAGAACAGGACATATTTGAAAAAACTAAGTAATTGGAAAGCTTAACTTCGTAGTAGTTAGTTTGGTAAATGTGTAGTTTAGCTCTGTTGAGATACTAAAACTAATTTATATAACAACGCATGGGTTTGATTAATTTAGAATAATACAATATTGAAGTGTAAATGTACAAAGCGGCCACCAAAAAAGTTATGGTGTTATTTCGGCACACAATATTATCATTCTTAGACATACAACAGTAATTAACACATGCAAATGATCTACGAAGAAATTTTAACTACATTACGCGTTAAAGTTTTAAGGACCTTCGAGTTGTTCAACGTATTTAACGTTTAAGTAAATAATACAACCCAGTTTAGCAGTTTTGGGAGCTTCTCGAGACATCGGTCACTTGTCCTATGCATTAATTATGTGGAAGGCTACGAATTATTGATTCCATTCCCATAATTCTAGCAATAAATAATTTTACATGGTAACTGGAGGTTAATTTCTACAGAAACATGAAAAGTAGTTCTTATGGCTATTCAATTAATCCGGGTTAACTCATTTTTATGCTGTTGGTAGAAACTATAAAATTAAATATTTTTTATTTATCATCTAGTTGCTACTAACCAATTTTTTTTATTTGAAGTGTGTTTATATAATATGTTTTAATTACTGCATCCTTCCTGCGAAATGCATGAAAAAATGCTCATAGTCTTTTAATAATATTGCGGTGATACGAATATTTAATGTTAAAAGCGATCTGCAATGAGAAATATTTTATCAGAATATTTCAACAAACTGTCATTCTGCAATAATCTAAATTATCAATATCAAATATATAATAATAGCCAGGGTTCATAATATCCCTAATGCCTTTTGTTTTTCCAATGCATTTTTCGGATTGTAAGCCCACGCACAATAGTGATATTTAGATAATATTTGACATAAACGTGTAAAATATTTGCTTCTTCAATCATTGTTCTATAACTAATTAGAAACCCAAAAATTTAACTGGTATGAAAAATAGACGGATCCAGTAATTTCGTAAAGGAATATAGTTTAAAGTCGCAAAATATATTTTTTAAATACCTATTTCCTAACACAAAACATTACTAGATTACCCGTTTAGAATATTCCATTATTGGCCTATACAAGCAACTTGTAGAACTAAGAACAGCTATCTATAAATTACATGGCTTCCAATTATTGATTATTGAACTAACAGAATTATACGATATTTATTACAATTCTATATTGGCTGATCTCATATTTTGCTGCACTTAATCAAATTATATTTGCTTATTTATATTTTAAAAACATGTTAAAAACATTGGTTTTCAACTAATTTATGTAATTTTTTTTAAATGAACTATAAACATGTCATTACATTAAGTAACTGATACAAATATTGTAGGTATTTAAAAAATTATCAGTACCCTTTCCAGGTCTATAGTGTCTATAATTAACATTTAGTAGTATTCGTTTTTAAGGCCAATTTCGCAGTACGCTAGAGTTTAACTAGTTGAAACTAAACTTTTTCCAAGGGAAAATAATTATTTAATAAAATTTAGCTCGGAATAATTAAAAGTTTTCGTTAATACTGCTTTGTTAGACGCGTCTCCATTATAGCTTTACCAACTAAAAGTTGAGCCTTCACTACCTAACATTTTACGTAGGTAGGTACCCCAAAGTCCAAACTTTAAAAAATATTACACTGCTAATACAAGTCTTTTATGCTTTTCTTTTATCTGTTATCTATTTTCATTTAAAGATCAAATTATTTTTTTATATTATGTAAGTTCAGCCTCGATAATAATTAAAACACAGCTTTATTACTTTAATTATGTTACTTTTTAGAGTAAACAATGTATTAATTGGGTTTGAATGAATAATTTTGGGGTTTAACTTTGTTTATTTATTTAATTATGCACAAGTATTTCGAAAACCATTTATGTATGTAAACAATCTGTTAAACCCAAAACAAAGTCTGTTATTTTATTTTGAGCATTATTCCACGTTTTAGGTGTGTGCGCATCTCTGATTTTAATGGTGACGGTAGTGTTATATACAGTACATTAACTGGCCCAATTTATTACGCTTGTGCTAAATCACTGATTAATAAGAACTGATTTAGGGAGCTTGTTGTTAGGAAAGCTGATGGTTCTGGCGAATTCGATTCGAAGACACATTTGAAGATACGGGATTTGACACAAAGCAAACAACCATTGTATTTTAATTAAGAGGCCCATGACATTAGAATGATTTAAAGAGCTTGGTCATGGAATGGATTTTTCATACTATTTTTACGTTTTAATTTAATCTAAGTTGGACAATTTGTGTGTTAGTTCCAAAAATATTTATCAATATTTTATAGATTTTTTAAATTTTCAGTTGCTTTGAAAATTTTATTTACCAGATATTTTTACACCGATTGGTGGTTTCAAAGTGAGAACACAGCACACGCAAAAACAATTTAACGTTCACGCGATGCACCTTGATAAGTATAGGATATTTTTCTTAACAACGAAATCATGATTGTGTGCATATACAAAGACTCTAGATATGAGTTTGTTTTAATATCTAAACAAATCAGTAAATGACTTTGTACTTCAAAATGTATTCAAGACACCAGAATTAAAATCAGATTTATCGTGGATATAATTTAATTTAACAGCATGATCAAATGGGTACATTTGTTGGGTTTTCAATCGTTTATAGGAAAGACATCCATTTTTTCTTAAATCCCTTAATACAGTACTATGATGGACACCAGCATCTTGAACAATATTTCTGGAAGACTGGCGAGGATCTACTTCTACAGCAGCTCATAGTCTTACTTCTTGCATTTCTTGATTAACGTTTCTTGGGTGTAACGTTCTTTTATGGTTGGCTGGAGAGAGACACCCGTGTTCCTCAAAGTTTCTCACAATTCGGTGTATTGTATTAGTAAATGGGATAGGTCGATTATCGAACGTTACTGCAAATAAATCTCGAGTTGCACGTAACGAGCTACCGCTGTAAAGCTATTTAATAATTTGTACTTTCTCGTGCACTTCATAGACATTCATATCAATATTGCTATTATTATCTTGGTTTATAATTTTTTTTTGAATCCACAAGTTCCTTAAGGTTGTGACGGGCAGCTGTCAAGTTAAAGTCATTGTTAATGCTAAGGCGATAAAAAATTAAACCCGTCGCATCTATTTAGCTATGACTAATATTAAAAACGTGAAGATGCATGAATCCAAATTTTTTTATCATATGTTCGTAGTGGATACCGCCAATAGGTATACAGCCTGACTGATTTAAGACGAGTTCGGATACAACGAAATCTTGTAAATAACAAACGTTTACAACTAAAAGTCTGGATTTGTAGTGTTTATCGTATTGTATATCCCGCTTTGCGATCGCTTTACATTTGTAGCTAGGGTAACAGCAGACTGTATCTTGATTTCCGACTTGGCTCTGGTCTTCTATTCCAGAACTTCCAATGGCGGGGAATTTATGAGCTCAATTTGCTCATTCATTAAAGGTGTATTTGTTAAGTAGAACAAGCCAGACTATACAAGAAGATCATGATAAAACATGGATTAGCAGCACAGAACGTTTGGTTTCATCACGAATGTGTAAGAAAGAAACTGATTCCAAACTATATTAACATCAATACAAGAATCAAAAATTATACGAGGTATGATCAAAAAATACGGTGAATGAATTTCTTACAGCACCATCTGCTGACGCTACATCCATTTGAAGTAATAAGTCCGATAGCCTGATCCTTTAAGATAGTCAGTGTCAAGTTCGAACAAGTTGTGACTTGTCAAGCGGCTTCCAGAGCCGAAAGAGTGAGGTCGTGTTTATCGTGTCTGTCGCGCATCATGGATTTTGAACACGCGTGACATTAAGTTTTGTTTTAAGTTGCAAAAAAGTGCCAAAGAAGCTCATGAAATGTTAAAATCAGTGTATGGCGATAATGTGGTGACTCTGAAGACTGTTTACAAATGGTATGAGCGAGTTAAAAGCGGAAATGAGTCGGTTGAAGACGAGAAACGGTCAGGACGTCCTTCGACCTCAAAAACAGACGAAAACGTGCAAAAAGTAGCAAAAATGGTTCGTTCAAACAGGCGATTGACTATTCGAGAGCTTACCGAAGAACTGAACATCTCATACGGATCCGTGCAAAGCATTTTAACCGATGATTTGCAAATGAGACGAGTGAGTGCGATATTTGTTCCCAGACTTTTGACTGCCGAACAGAAGGAAAATCGCGTGTCAGTTTGCACAGAATTGAAGGATCGTCTTGATGCAGATCCGGATTTCATGGCCAAAATTATAACTGGAGATGAAAGTTGGGTGTATGGCTATGACCCTGAGACGAAAATTCAGAGTTCCCAATGGAAAACGAGTAGCTCCCCTCGCCCAAAGAAAGCACGTCAGTCAAAGTCGAACGCCAAAGTCATGCTCATGGTTTTTTTGATAGTGAGGGCATAGTGCGATTAGAGTTCGTTCCAAGGGGAAAAACTGTAAACTCCGAATATTACAAGGGCGTACTGCAACGTTTGCCAAACGATGTACGGAGAAAGAGACCAGAAAAATGGGCCAATGGCTTCCTCCTACATCACGACAACGCGCCGTGCCACACCTCGCTTCTGATCCGCGAGTTTTTGGTCGAAAAAAGGTTCCTGTCTGTCCACATCCGCCTTATTCTTCGGATTTAGCACCATGCGACTTCTGGCTCTTCCCAAAAATAAAAACCGTGGTAAAAGAAAACGTTTTGACACCATTCCCGACATTGAGAGGGCAACGACGGAGCAGCTGAAGGCCGTTCCGAAAGAAACCTTCCAGAAATGCTTCCAAACATGGAATCACCGTTGGGATAAGTGCATCGCTAGCCAAGGAGAGTACTTTGAAGGAGATTAATTTAAATTTGATGTAACCTTATTATTTCATTCGTAATAAAATTCATTAGCCGTATTTTTTGATCACACCTCGTATACCTGAGAAGATCATCAAAAACGCTGAGCTAAGATGATTGAAAGAAGAATCAAAGAAGTGGTTCAGAATTAGAGACAACTTGCACATTCATTTAAAGGTACTCACACACAGACATCACATACAAATTACACCCAATTGAATTTGACGTTTTTGACAATGACATTAGAGAATTAGTTAGCAAATTAAAATTGAAAAAATACACAATAAAGAAACACAAACTTTTAAGATTAGAGCAAAACACACGTGAACTTAAAACCTATACAAAACCCAACACCATCATACACTTCCATCCTCGTTTCCTAAATTTGTCAAACAGAATTTTATCACAAGCGGTACAAACGAGGATCATGATGATGATGAAGTTAAATTTCTAAATAAAGGATTCAACTTCTGTCCATTCCCAAAATTCACCAACAATAAAAATTAATCCCGATATGCGGCAACAACGTCATGTCTGTGATAAGTTCGTAAAATTAATTATCTCAATACAAGTTCATTAAAATAGAAAATATCAGCAACAGCAAGTAATCAAACACGAACGGCTTTTATTCCACAAACAAGCATGATTTTAGTTTTTATTTCACCACACTTTGGTATGGAGAGTTGTTTAAGTCGTCTTGTAGTACGAGGCACCTTCTGTACTCTGAAAAAAGTCTATTCGCTTTAAAAAACGGAAAATTAGTTATGCCGGTATACAAAATTTCCCCGCCAGCGTAATTTTCATCAGGGCTATTAATAAAAGCACGATTGATACCGTCTATCTTTAGCAGTTTTTCTTATTTCGGGTATCCGCCTACGAAGTTTGCTGATGAGATTCCCCATCTAGTACAGTCCACGCCAGGTTGTGCCAGGCCACATATTTACGTTATAAAAATACAAGACGCGAATTTGAAGCCTGCATATTAAATTCTGGGCGATCGCAGTCCAGAAAATCCGTGAACTTCCTTACGCGGTTTTATGTGCGTTCCTGGGCTGCCACTACGTGTAGATTAGGTTATAATGCGTTAACCTATGCGTGCTTGGGTCGGGGTGACCTTGTGGTATCGAACGCGCCGGGACGCCGGTTGCCTAGGCAACGCTCCGACCCGCCAAAGCTAAAGCACTGACCCACCTGTCTTCCTTCCCCAGCTTTGATTGATGTTACCAGCTAGGTCACCAGACGCCCTCATACCTCTTATCCTAAAGATGTAATTTGTTGGCGTCATTTTCAGCAGTAAACTTTCACTTTTCCTCTTCGAAAATATTGGGGAAGTGGTAATTATTTTTGTACAGGCACGTGAACTTTCATGATTTTGATTAAGTTATTTGATACTCGGTATTTCCTGCCACGGCATGCTTTCGTATCCCCTCCGAATATATCCTTGCTGGAAATCTTGAAATCTCTAGCAGAGAAAACCGTTGTATATTTTACAACGCCTGTATTCTGTTTCCCACTTACAACGATCATTTGTCCCGGAAACAACGAACAAAAACTAAAATATTTTTATTATTTTATTACTTATTATTAATGGTTATAATTTAAATAGAGGGCGTGTTATTTACAATTTTCTGGATTGGATGTCTACATTTAGGCTGGTATTTATCTGTTTTAATACTGATCATTAATTGGTTTTATCAATTTACTTTGATTAATCTTGATACTTTTATGGAACTGGAACTATTGACGCTGCTTTTTAAATTAAATGAAAGTAGTAACGGAATATTTAGTTTTATGTGTTTAGGCAAAATTGTAAAAATTTAAGATTTACAGCACAAGAAAACTAGCAATCGCAATCTCATGTTGGTATTTTTTAAATATGCAATAGATAATAATATTCTTTTCAGTGTAAAAATGTATTCGTGCTTATAATAAACCTATATTTTAATTGTTATATTTTTGTTCTCGGATAGTACGTTAATCGAATATAATGAGTAAACGCTTGCAGACCTGAAGGTTTCGTTTTAACCGTTTTGGAGTGCATATACTTCGAGCAAAAAAGAAAATGGTTGTGATTGTTGTTATTCTAAGTTATCACGTTACATAAGTACCATACTTTTCGAAGTTAGGTTATGCAATATTTTTTAATTGTGGTAAGTTTCTGCTACGTAAATCAAATATTATCATTCAAAAATAGTGCTTTATTGTGGCTGTTTTGAAATACGTACCATAAATGTTAGAGTGATCAGAAGACCATAAAATACTACAAAATAAATTTCTCCTAACAAGTAGAGAAGTATCTGTGGCTTTATTGCGGTTTTATTTGAATTTTGGTCTGCGTTTATGTGTCATCCAAGGCGATGATTTCCTAAAGCTTCAGTAAAGTGCAGGTGAGAAATATTTATTTTTGTCAGTATTTCTTCAAATAAATTTCTTCAAATTTATTTACTTTTCCGTTTACGCTATTTAGAATAGATTCAAGCAGGATTACCTAATGAGCAAAATTTATATACAGTGTGGTGGTAGAGTTACGCAAAAAATTCATTATTTTGTATTTTAAAGTTTTTTTTTTTTTTTTTTGGAAAACCCTGAAACCCCTCAATTTTGTTTTTTGAAAAGGCACGTCTTCTCTTCTTCTAAATTTTGTTCTATCGGCTTTTGTTTCTGCGCTGTGACGTCAACACCAAATCCGGTGATTGCGTAGGCCACTCAAAAGGCCCTCGCCGTTCTTTCTATGGGGTCATGTAAAATCGCGAGTTTACATTGATAGGCCAAACAATTTAGACCATTTAAGGCTTCGGATTCGTTTAGAAATGGAAAGCTTTAGCCCGGAAATTATTCGACGTGCGATACAAAGTGTTTAAATGCCAGCTGGTTAATGGTGGACAATAAAAAAAACCAAAAAATTCCAATTTTTTCCATAATTCAAACTTTATATGTGTATTTTTCTCAAAAACATTATTATGTGGGGTATCAATTATTTTATATCGCCATTTAACTGGTAAGAAAACCTACCAAACAAGGAGGAAAAAACTAGGATGGCTATTAAACAATGTTTTTGTCATTGGGCAGAAACACAAGCCGATAGAAAAAAAGCTTAGAGTGCCTTTTTAGAAAACAAAATTGACGCGTTTCAAGGTTTTCGCAAAAAACATTGAATATCAAAATTATTAATTTTGTACGGAACTTTATCACCACGTTGTATACGCACCATGTTAAAACAAAATTCGAAAATGAAGATTTCAGTTATTAAAATATCTTTACTTGATAGTGTTCAATATCTGAGAAATGTGCGATCATACCAAAAAATACATACAGAATATACTTATATGTAGAAACGTAGATTTACAACAACTACAGAAAATGTTAAAACAATGCCTGTAAAATAAAGTACAGACAAATAATTCTCTTGTATGTTCCGTATACATACCTTAGTTCTGTTTTCATAAATCATTGCGAAGTTGTCACAACCTACAAAAAATATATAGACATGCCTATTTGAACATCCAATGTAAAACAGTGATATATGAACAAAACCTACTTCGGCCGCGGATACTTCTTGGCTGAGTGCTTTAACTCTTACGAGACGTAGCGATCTTCTTTCCTATGCTTGTGTCGGGCGTTTAAAATGTCACAGACATACAAGACCTACAGCTTAACTTGGACTCCGAACCACGGGAAGTGTAACCACTTCTACTCCAGAGAAGATGTTCTAGGTAAAGTACCTCGCTGGTTTGCCATTGTTTTGCGAAGGAGAACGGCCGGTAAAAATCTGATGTTCCGGAAACCGCAATTGAACCCAAGACCTTCAGCGTAGAAGTCTAACGCGCTAACCTTGAGCCCACAACCGAAGATACCTAAACACCCTATATATTCTTTAGAAAATCTTTCAGATATATGGCATAATTTTTGTGGCACTGTATGATGCAGAATATTAACGAATAGGAAGTTATAATAAAATCCAACTGCATTATACAGGGTGTTTAAAGTCACCCCAATTTCGAAGTTGATCCAAAAATGAAATAGTGTTAATACATAGAAAATCTCGTTACGTTAATGGAACTATTGTCGAAGTTATCAAAAACAGTAACTGGATGGGTGTAACTTCAGAGAGCTGTAA
Source organism: Limonius californicus (assembly GCA_014611495.1). NCBI lineage: Eukaryota > Metazoa > Arthropoda > Insecta > Coleoptera > Elateridae > Limonius > Limonius californicus. Next base: position 9,959 of record JABXWE010050221.1, read on the forward strand.
CTCCGCAACGAACCTTGTTTAGACACATGTCTGTATAGACTGTTTTTCTTAAAATGACCTCCGAAATTAACTCTCCAAGTCTATTGGTGTACTTTTTAAACAACCTGTGTGATACACTGATACACTTGGGTTTTACTATAACTAAGTATTATACTCTTCAAACTCCACTAAAATTCTTATTCGTTATACAAATAGCATATTCAAAGTTCTGTATTTTTGTGTTTCTTGTACATTGTGATTCAGTGAATACCTCGTACTTAATTAAAACCGTAGATCTACTTCCTACAATATATTTTGAGTTAGCTCTAATAAAAGTAACAGTTTTATTAATTTAGTAAATATTCACGATATGCATCACTCAATTAGTAAAATTCCTCCCAATATCGAATTAAGGGTTTTAAATATAAATTTCAAATATTTTGAACAATAAATTTAATATGCTAAAAGAGAATCGCGCTTGATAAAGATAATACAATTTTAGACTAAAAACCCCTTGTTTACACCAAGTAAATGTAATTTAAAAATTCGTGTTGAATATACTACCACTCTCATTAACAGTTATCAGTCTGCAATGTATATTACGTATATTTAAAAGAAATAATTTAATTATACTTTGAGAATTGTTGTCTTGCTGTTAAATAATTTTTACACTTTAACTGCGCAACGTATATCAGATTTCTAATTTAATAATCAGTCGACTTGAAAATCAAAAATTGTTTACATCCACCCACACTCTACTTGTTTACTGCTAGCTTCAGATATATAGATATATTTCTGTACAATAGTTAATTACAGGAGCGACATTGCGCATATCTTTCAGAAAAGTAGAAGTTTCTAGAAAATAATGAAACGCTAAAAAGTGTTGTTTTGATTAAAAATTAATGATGGTTACTTTAACGCATGAAGTATGTTGTTAAATATGCATATACATAGTAAAATATTAAAAACATTTTAGCATTCAAAATTACGAATAATATTACATAGCTAATTCTCGCTTTTTGTCATATCGATATTTACTATACATCCAGTTTTAGAAAAACCCAAAATTCAGTTGTACCATAATATTCTAAATAGGTAGAAGTATTCAAATTTAAACCGGAATGTATTTATAAAAAAGGGTATTACAATAATACAAGGAATATTTACTTCTCGATGCAGTCTAAAAACTCATCTCCGTTTCTCTCATATCGCTGCAGTAAAGAACAAGCAATTTGCAAACGATTCAACTTGTATTCTTCGGTCAACAAGTGCGAAATTCACTTGGCGCTTATCTTCCAATAGTTTAGCTTGTTTTTATAATATCTTCAGAATTTCCGACTCTAGTCTGTCAATTTTGAGAAATTTGAGGAACTGTTACCCGTCTGTCTTGCCTGATAAGGATATTAACTTTTTCTTCATTTTCACGAGTAACCAAAGTTGCAGCGTGTCGTACATGAGTTCTCCCGTCTTTAAAAAATTCGACCACTCTTCTTTTAGGAAGACATGGATCGCCGTATTGTGCTCGCAGTCGTGTACGATTTGCAGTCGAATTTACACCTTCATTTGTAAGAAATTTGATTATTATTCGCAGTTCCACGCTACAGTGACCAGAACTTTTCGACGAGTAACTGTAACTGTAAAAAAATATAGCCAAACAATTGCCCTGAGTATATTAACAAGAGGAACAGCCAACCTCTAATTAGTTTAGCATTTGGAACTGTCTTTAGGTCGGGTTTTAATTTAAACATCCATTCTTAAATTTAAACACTCGTCGTCTTTTCTATTTAAAGTTATAATATTTTGAAACTATGTTGATTATATTCTTGTTGTTGTTATTTTACATCATTTAAAAGTCATTTCTAAAAACATATATTGTAAGTATATGCGACGGGCATTCCAGAGATACTATACCTGAAATAGCATGTTTAAGAAAATAATGACATGGCAGTTTTTTGTAATATTTGCATACCGTTCGAAAGAATTTCTGCAACATTTAATTGGTTTCTATTTCTAACCTTTCATTCTCAATGTAAGTGATTTGTTTGTTTAGCTTTCAACATAATTGTATTCTTTACATTTTGTTTGGTGGTTTTCATACGATTCTTATTAATTTTTGTGCTTGTTCCAGGTATGTCATATGGGAATATCTTGCCGTAAGTGAATGGTAAGAGTTTATAGTACTTACGAAATAATGGAAATAATAAACGAATTTTTTATTTTAGTCCATTGAAATAAATACACGATAAAAATACACTATACTATTAATATACGTCCAGTCTTTTTAAGTGCACCATTTAACAGTTTAGAATATTATGCATTTTAAAGAACATATTAAAAGATTCAAGAAGCCTATCAAAAATTTCTGTGAAAGTTTGTTTTTTCAGTTTCATTCGCTATAACAGAAATTTCAGTATATTACAAACAAATAAAACGGGAATGTTTCAAAATTGTGTTGTTTTTCCATCATTGTTAATTGTGAGAATTACACTGTATTATATTATTAACCACCTCTGAAAACCTAATTTTTAGTAGAAAAGCAGACTTTCAACCATACATGCTTTATTACGTTTAAGCAATATTATAATCATGAGGGGTTTCATATAAAACCCCGCCGAACGGCAAATATTTGACGAAGATAAGATTTCTATGCGGTAAAAAAAGAACGGCATTAACAAATAGATATCACAGAATTTTGTTAGTACGTTTAGTTCAATGCTGCAATTTTCATTCTTACAAAAATTATACAGGGTGTCCTTTAAATACCTTAAAAGCTTCAGGTAGCACTCTTCTGTAAGAAATACAGTCCTCAAAAACACTAACACGAACTTCCTATAATGCTTAGTTTCCTCACACGAGACACTTAAAGAATATTATACTTGGCAGCGTTGACGATGTCTTTGCATTTATGGAGAATTTAACTAGTAGGCCGACATTACATGATTAGATTTTGACAAATGTCGAAAAACAAATTTTCTACTTTTCATCACAATACCATGGCCTTGCACTGTTGTCAAATGTAGTATTTACGAAATTTATCATTTTTAACAGTACTTCCAGAAGAGCAACTAGAGCGTCAACTCAATATTAATCTTTACATAATCAAGTGGCAGTCAGTCACTTATCGGCAGATACGTGCAACATTAAAGT
>JABXWE010050222.1:0-14758 GCA_014611495.1 Limonius californicus
AAATTTCCAGACAAAAATTCAATACCCCAGAACTTAAAATTTTTGACTATATTTAAAAAAAATTTAATTATATGCATTATGTATGTCTTAAAACAATTAAATATGCCAGATTTAAGCCCTTTAGACTTCTTCCTGTAGGGCCACATAAGAAGTGAAATTGATAGTACTCAGCCAGAATCCCTAAATTGATGGATCTGAGGCTCCTCCACTGCCCCTTTTCAGCCAATCAATCTACCAAGAAATGTTTCGTCCAGATATTGAGGGAGCAAGGGCATAGTGTGCAGGTGCTCCGTCTTGTTGAAACATCATTCAGGCCAAGTCATCAAATTTAAGCCCTTTAGGCTTCTTCCTGTAGGGCCACATAAAAAGTGAAACTTATAGTACTCAGCCAGAATCCCTAAATGATTTGCGTCAATGGATCAACAACGTATACCGGCAAATTACACCAGAAATGCCTGTACTACTGTATGGATGCTGGAGGTCAACATTTCAAACATTTAATAAATGAAAGTTAAGGTAAATTTCTTAATCAATGAAACATTGCTGGTGTAAATTATGGTGAAAGTGAAAAATCATGAATTATTGGCTTCTGGCTGGTTACTATCTGGTAAAGGCATTTTCTCGAAAACTATTGATCCTAATATGAAACACTAGGAAGCGTTAAAACAAGAATTTAATGCACTTTAAAATGATGCATCACTCGATCGCCTTTCCCATTTAAAATTTTAGGGGTGAAGCTCACCACCCCTAAGAGGTTGAAAATAAACGCAAAAAGTTTCCCCCTCTAAACAAAACTTAACGGGTCCGAGCGATTTTTAAAAAAATGTCGATAAATATGAAAAATCGGGTCTGCCGTTTTCATTGGTCCACCCTGTATGTAGTATACATCACACCCTCTTTACTGAAAAAGGTAAGAAGTTTTCCAAACGAAACTTTTTTGATTGGTGATGATTTTCCAAGCCACCGTTAAACAAAATAAATTAGTATCGCCTCTGCTCCTCAGCAAAAAATATGAAGTCATACAAGTACATACTGGAAATAGAAAAAATTGTTTTTCCAACAAATTTAGTTGGGCCTGCAGGTTTCATACAATACAACTGATATTACAATGTAATCATAGTTGTATAGGTACGGACAATCTAATCTTAAGACTGGTTTGAGTATAATGACGTTCCAGATATAACTACCGTATACGAAGTAAGTATTTGGATGTGTATTGTTTACTGTATAGCATACAAACAAATGCAATTCTAAAGGTCTCACTGCAACAGATTTGGACTACATATAAAAATATAATTATCGTATTGAATTAATAATCTACTATTTTTGAAAATAAATATACATATTATCATATTTCTATTACTATGTTTTATTCAATCCATCGAATGCCAATACATTGATGATGCAATTCATGTGTAATTGTTCGTACAATTAGTCAGAATTTTGCAGAATAGGTGAATATAACATTTCTCCATAACAGAGTGTATATAACTTCATCGGAAATATGCAAATATTGGTTTAACGTATACATTGGAAAATATTGACGGGTGTCTGCAAACGTGCACATTATCAAAACATAGTAAATCTAGTTCGTGTGGAAATAAATACCATGAAATAAACACGAATTTCTGTTACTTCTGACATGTATTAAATTATAGCTTACTTTATTTCACGTATTTCCACAATCTGGTCTTTTTCACAAATGCATGTTGACATCTGAGCCCAACACAAAAACTACATCTGCCACTTTAACTACCGAAGTGATAACAATTGTGCTACTAAACCACCCTCCCCGAATTAGCCTGGATGAATTAGGTAAAAGCACAATAGACGTCAGCTAGGCGTGTAAATTGAACTTCCATTGTCGGTCTAGGGAATTTATGTGTAATAGTAGTCAGTTTGCGTATTGACCATTGTCATATTTGTGAGATTGTGTGCACAATGGTCTATCGTGCATACAAATTACCCGATACCTTCCTCACTTCAACAGTGATAATCCTAGTAGACAGAATTACTAAGAAATAACGCGATTTCGCGTGACTTTTGAGGTCCGTTAATACTTCTTAAGAGGTTTTCGGTTAGAGCTAATCTAATAACTATTAATTTGCTTAAGTTATCTGGAAGTCCGTTTCAGAGAAAGATCTAGGTCTGCAATTGGCACCACCTTAGTCTTTCATTCTATGGTTTTCACTAATAATTTGACTTTAACTCGATACGCTCACGTCGAACAATTTTGCAATTATAGCTTTGAAAATTTATTCGGGTTCCTTTTAACCCGCCCGGGATTTTTTGTATTAATTCAATAATAGCATATAACTTTTCCATTATGTAGTATCTCGAGTTTTATTATTTTATATTTACTGCTTCTAATACGGTATAATACATATGCATAAAATATACAAATATAAATAGTTTAGTTTCTCATAAAAACCGTGTTTGGATTATTATTTTCGTTTGTTGCAAAACACTTGGGGATACTCTCTACGATCCCAGCGGAGACAAGTCTACTTCAGAGAAGCGATCCCGCCTGTGCGTGCCTTACCTAGTTCTTTCTCCTCCTCCTAACATCGAGAGAATCACGTCCTAATCCCAAACCAAATCCTCATCATCATCATCATCATCAACAGCCTTTCCGTCCCACTGCTGGGCATCGGCCTCTTCTCTGCCACGTGTTTCTCCTCAGCGCTAGGGTAGAAACACGGGGGACCTACAGTTTAACGTCGATTCCGAACGACAGAAATTCCAGAGAAGGTTTTTAGCATTAAGATCCCACGGTTGCAAGCCGAATTGGGAAATTGTGTGTGGTGGGTTACAGACAAGATTTTTATAAATCTGCATAGTTCTGCTTAGGTTTCGAACCCAAGCCAGAATCGATGTTTTATTCAGAAAGCGAGCGCTCTACCAACTGAGCTCCCACCACACAACCAAATCCTATCTATATCATATTAAATCTTACCTACGACATCCTGCCCTCGCCAACCCGTTTGACCAGCATGGTCAGTCACAGCAAACCCCCCTTTAAAATTTGAAACTTGAAATATGAAAATGGAGAGAGGAGGAGAAAGAAAAAGGAAACAACGATATATAACATTTGACAACAAGAATCTTAAAAAAGAATAGTGAAGCGCATAAGTTTAATTTTCCATCCACAGATACTATTTAAATTATGTCATCTTAATAAATTTTTCCCTTTTAGATTTACTATCATTGCTAATTTCTTAAAAAAATAACAAACAAATCAAATCAACTACTAGGCTGCGAAGCCGCACAGCTAGGATTTCGCACGGGACGCTCTTATAATGATACAATATTTATATTACAGCAAATAGCAGAGAAAGCATTAGAAATCAAAAAACCCACATACCTATGGTTAGTGACCTACAAAAAACGTTTGACAATGTCCAATTAAAAGACGTTATAAAAATACTATATAAAAGGCAAATTCCGAACGCCCTTATATAAACTATAAAAGACCTATATACAGACAATTCCATGAGAATTAAGTGCCAAGTGGCGAGCTAACTGATGTCATACCCACGAAAAAAGGAATAAGACAAGGGGATTCATTGAGACCGCTATTTTTCAACTTAATTATGAACAAAATAATACAATCTACTAAGACCAAGGAAGAATATCAAATGGGACGACATCAAATTGAAATGGTATGGTACGCTGTGCTAGTACCCGGAAACGAAAATAATCTACAAGGAATGCTACACCACTTTTGTATTACGTGCAAAGCATATAACATGACAATATCCACAGAAAAAAACCAAATCAATAGTAATACCTCAAAAATCGAGAAGATGTAAACTTGTAGCAAATGAGGAAACCATCGAACAAGTGATGCAAATTAAATATCTGGGAATAAATATTACAAGTAATGGAAACCTTCAAAACGAAACGAACGAAAAGATTCTGAAAGCAAAGAGGATATCGGGATGCCTCAACCACACTATCTGAAACAACAACAATCTTTGAAAAAGTTCTAAGACTAGCATATACAAAAGTGTGTTAAGACCAGTATTAGCATACGCTTCTAAAACAATGCCGCGAACAGCTAGGAGCAATCAACAAACGGAAGTTGTGAAAATGACTGCATTGTAAAGGATAACCGAAAAACAAGACTGGACGGAGTATCCAATGTTAATATAAGACAAACATGCCAAGTCGAAAATATCAGTGACTGGATTTCACGAAGGAAAATAGAGTGGAATATGCATATAAAACGCATGGACGAAGGCAGAATGGTTAAATTTGCAAAACATGAGCGACCTATAGGAAGAAGGAGCATAGGCAGACCAAAGAAAAGATGGAAGGACACCATTCAGTAAAGCCGAAGGAACACGCCGCAGGCCTACTAAGAAGTGAAGAAGAAGAAGAAGAAGAAGATTGCTAATTTACAATTTAGATTTATTACAAAATAAGAGAGTATTGAGTAAAGGCGATGGTATTGTAGCGACACGAAGGAGAAGTCATCCATCGATGATACTCCTATATTCACAACAGAGCTGTGATATAGGTCCTCAAATAAAATTTATTGGCCATTGTGGTGTTAGTCTTCTTCCAAATATGATGTTTGTGGGGTGTTCAACAAGATCATTGCTGTGTTATATCCTTAGTGATGGTTCGAAGCTGGTAGCAGTATAGCTCATAGCTGTGATAAATCATTTTTCCCAGGATTTTTAGGCATTCCTTTCAGTCGTCGTTTTATTTGGTAATCTGTTTTCTTCGATTGGTCTCATGCGTCCATACCAAGAGAGTTGTTTCTTCTATTTTATCCGTTAAAGTTGTTTCTACATTATTCATTTCTTTCATCATCTTTCTGTTCTCACGTGATAATGCATTTCTACAACGTTTTTTTAAGAAGTTATTCTCAACCGCATGAATTCTATTTAGCATCATATTATTTACACTCCAGACTTCTGGGCCATAGGTAACTGTGTTCTCCAATAGCGTTGTGAATAAGTGTTTCTATTTACACTTCTGAATGTCTTTGTTCGCCAGCACTCAATGTAATTGGCTCTTCCCTTGCCAACTTTCATCAGTATGTCCTCTTCATCCTTTCCTTCTTCATATTAAACACACTACCAGATACTTGTAGTCTTAATTAATTTTCCGTTTGCCATACGATGCGCTTTGTCTATATTTACTTCTGAATACCATTTGTCAAATTCTTCTACATCATCAGCATCTTTGGCCAAAACAATTTGTCTGCGAATAATGATATGGTAGGTAATATCTTCGTTCCCACTTTGGAATCCATTCTTTTTTCATTTATTGATCCACCGTTTCCACGGCATTAATATATTGCAGATATGTTTCGATAACTGTCAGGGTATCCCACAATTTATGTATGGGTATATTGTCGCATGCCTTTCTTAAATCAGCGTACACCAGATTTAGTGGCCCACCATAAGCCAGTAGTTTTTTTAGACAGAACAAGTGTTCGACATATCATTTTCTGTTCTGAACCCACTTTATTCGTTCTATTCTTTAAATGTTTTTTCTATTTAATATCTTAAAACCCTACTGTATAATCCAGCTGCGGAAGCTGTGACACTAAGCCCTCGGTACTTTCAGCAGTCTTCCTTGTTCCTCTTTTTGTATACAAAAGCAATACAATTTTCCATTCTCTTCTCCTTCTTCTGCTCCTATTAAATACGTATTTATTTAATGTAAGTGATACATTTTTGATGGAAGTTATTTATCTCATCTATCGCAAACGGCACATAAAGATCTTCATGGATTGTTTTATTGTTGATGTACTAAGGCATATTTACCAATGACCGTAGTATTTTTGGTTGTGTTCTTTGTATGACATTTACTATTGTTTTCTTGGCAACACCTTGTTAATTATTATTAATGGAGAGTTTCTATTTACATTACATTTACCGATACTTAAGGTTTATTAGCTGTCGCTTAGCTTGATCATACCCATTCCAAGTAAGGCGATGGTCAAAATGAAGACCAACGATTCTGTACGTATGGGCACTGTTATATTGTTTACTCTTATTTCATAGAAGGTAGCTTGTTCCACTTAAGCATATAGTATTTTATCATCATCATCATCTGACATGGAGCTGACTCGAGGATCGATCCTGGATACGCCAGACCTAAAACATTATACTAAACTACTTACAATAATACAGATAGGTACAGCGCCATTGCTAGGTTTGTTATTGGGACCACTCTCTTCTATCAAACATCCACCAACAACTGCCAACTCTTCAATATCTACTATGCTCTCATTCAATCTTAAGTGTCCTTTTATAAATTCACTTTTGCACCCATAAGCGATGACCTGGTTATTACTTAATTTGCATTATAGTGGCCTATGCAACCGGTCGTGCTTCGGAGGGTACGTAAAACCGTCGGTTCCGGCTGTCTTACAAACGTTTTTGACAATCGTTAACCTTGTAGTGTAACTTCTCTTCTCTGTTCGACGGGTTAGGCTAGCCTCCTGCTCGGCATACGTGCAAAGAGGGCTCACAGAACCTACTGCATTGTAGGTAATTAACAGGCCATTGGCCTATACAAAGAAGAAGAAGAAGCCTTATCAAGCGTATTACTTATTCCACATTGACTAATTTAATATTCGAATGTATTTTGAATTTGCTGAGTAAAATGGCGTCACTACTTGCAACATAAATGTGTATGCAAGTAATTAAAATCACATTACAACAACTATTGAGCAATAATAATTTAATTTAGAATTTTGGATATTGGGTTCGCAACAATATTATTACAGAAAAACAAATATAAAATTTGCCAGCTCCTAAAAACATAGCAAGGCAAGCAATACATGTAATTTTAAACTTCTGTGAGAAGAAAATCAAGGTTAATCTAATCGGACGTCAGCATATTATTTTAATTTAACTTTTTGGAAATTAATAACATAAACAAAGTAATGCAAATAAAATTCATTAAAAATCTTACCATAATTGTATAACTATTATACCTTATACGAATTTTACAAACTTTTATTTTTAGTGGATTATTATTGGCAGCCTTTTTGTCCAACTGTTGGGCATCGGCCTTTTCTCTGCCATGTGTTTCTCCTCAGCGCTAAGGTAGCAACACGGGGGACCTACATTTTGGGTGGTGCGTACACACTATTTGTGTTATAAGCCAAGTAATAGAAAAGTCAATTGAATTTAGCAGAACAGCTTTCACATACTTTGTCGATCATAAAAAGGTACGTGCCACAGACTATCTTTTTCATAGAATGTTTTTGATGTAAAATCCAGGTACATATTTATAGGAACATAAAAGTAGGAAAATTTACCAGTATAGGAATGTGGATAGCAAATGCAGACGACTGTCACACCAGTTGCCAAATAAGAGCTTCTAAGAATTTCTGTCATAATAAAAAAAACAGTTATTGATAACATTATACGTATGATCCGACGTTACGAGAATTCCAAATTTACGAAAATGCACAGTTTTACTAATTTACTTACAGACGTTTATCAACATCAACTTACACATCATGGGGTTTTATACCTTGATCAGACTAAAATTTGGAAGCTATACAGCGGTACAATGAAACTAATCAGAATTACTGTTAATCACTGTTTCAATAATAATAAGTTACTTGCGTCAGAGTCCACAGATTTGTTGGATTATTTTACGAACTTCTTTTTCTAAACTAAATATAATCTTCTACATTAATTTTACGATTCCATAATTCATTCATTGCAAGCCTTTTTGTCCTACTGCTGGGCATCGGCCTCTTCTCTGCCACGTGTTTCTCCTCAGCGCTAAGGTAGAAACACGGGGGACCTACAGCTTATAGTCAAATCCGAATGACAGAAATTCCAAAGAAGGTTTTCAGCATTAAGATCCCACGGTTTTTTTAAAGGTTAGCGTGCCCTTACTTAGATATCCATCACAACTTATCTTCTACTCTTTCATAAAAATTAGAAAGAAAAGCGTTGGGTGTAGCTCATGGGTCCGACAAGTAAACTATAATAAGTTTATTTTTGAGAGGACGTTTATAAACTTTTGAGCAGAGATGACCGTCCTGTTATTTGTATCTTATTTTCTGTTGCTAATTGTCAGTAAATGAATGTGGACGTACATACAGCCAAATTGTAGGTATTAGAAGGATTCTATCGAAATTGCAGTTTTCCTTAGGGCTACCAAAATCTCCAGTACAGTGGGACTAGGATTAATGATTGACCATGAGATTAAACTAGAATATTTTGATTAAATAATTAAGTAGACTTACATTGAAAATGTGCGTAGGCGCTGATAACTAATTCTGAAAATCTCAAGCTGACCAACACAAACATTACAGCGCTGAATGTTTCCGAGAAAACGAAACAATCATCTTTCATCAATTCAGTTGCCGACGGTTTAACTTTCCTCTTAAAGTAGAACCCTTTGTGATACTGCTTATTAATTATATTACAGGATAATAAAAGTTTTGTTGTTCAAAGAAAGCATCAAAAAAGAAGAACTCAAATAAAAGCATTCACAGGTTTCTGAGAATGCCCTGATAGTGCTTATAACGGAATCAATTTCCTTACAATAATTCTGGAGTAGTTTCTTGTTGACTTTCATGCTGTTCCAGAAAACCGTCTGCTATTTTCCACGAAGTTTGCTTGCTTAGTTTAATTAACGTCTGTCGTTTATTTCCGAAGTTCGTAACTGAGATTGATGTCTAGTTTTTTTCTTTCGAACAATTTAGATTTCTTTTCTGTCTCTTCCGAACGTTAACCTAATTTAACACCAAATTTAACTTCATAGGTGTTGGAAAACTTCGCATGATTAACTCTGCATTGAGCGTAGACACAATTCAATCTCGAGCGGGTCATATAATTGTTGCAGCAATGCAGACCACCCTCGCAGAAAGCAGTAAATAATTTTTCAGCATAAACCAACATGCAATAAATCCGTTAAAGTTGGCACTAACGGCGCAATTAACTATTACACCAATATTTGGCTTGTCTGGTGTCATGTGAGGTCTGTTAATTTTACGACAATTATTTCCAGCTGCACATCAATTCCGCAAAGATAAAAAGCGAGGGAGTATCTGAAATTCGACTTAATCGCTTCTTCACGCTGTACCAGTTGCTGTCTCAGGATCTCTGAACAGTGCTGAGGCGGATGTTTAAATAAATACTTCCATGTAACTGTCCATTTCAAATTAATTAGCAGCTAGTAACCATTTTTAAAAACAGTCACTTGGAATGCAGAACAACGGCGATAAAATACTAATAATTCAAAAGAATGTTTAAAAAGCATGTCATTTTACTTGGTAATATTTTTTTCTCGGCATTTAAAAATTCATTATCATATTTTAAAGTGCGTGTTCAAGAAAGAAACCGCCGGGGTAGATCGATGACTAAACCAACTCTGGGTATGCTAATTTCTGTCGGGCCCACTGGCATGGAAATGACCAGGCGTGGTATAAAAATATATAGTCTTGTTCTGCTATTGACTAATTTGGAATATCTAACGTAAATTAGGTAAGGGTTTATGTAAGACAGGTTCGGGTACCATTAATTTGATTAAAGTTGGAACCATCCCTAAAAAATTTAAAATATAAACTATTTGGATAAAATAATTGAAATTAAATTATTTCCAATAGTTCAGTTTAAAATTAAATACAAACACTATTAAAAAATTCCATCTTACAAGAAAGTTAATTACAAAATTTCAGAGGACGGTATTATTTAGAAATAGTTTACTTTCGAACCGAATTACTTTATGTATACCTTTTATATACGAACAGAAAATTGGTAAAGATCCACCTCTACTTTTTAGCAAATTTATGCGACAATTTCGAGACGAAATGCCGAGGGCGAAAATTATTTAAAATAAAACAATTCAAAATTACTTATTTGTTGTATTTACACAGAACATTGCTAACTGTCTAGTATATGGCTTTAATTTGGAACTTGGAATACAGTCGAACCTTAATAAGTCAAAGTTGAGGTAAAATCAAACATAATTTGAGTTATCAATCATTAGAGTTATTATAAATAGCTCAAAAATTACATACATATTTAATCTTAATATATTGCAAGAACGGAAAATAAGCGCTGTTCCATGTCTACAATGAATGCTATACTATTTACGTTCAATTGACATAGGGACCTCGATTGGCAGTGCGAATACGCACTGCGAGGTCACAGCTACATGCGGTCCGATCGGCCGCGTGGGCGAACCCCGGCTGAGGCGACCGTATTTTACTTAATAAGGGACGCCAGAACCCCCGAAAGTAATGCGAAGGCGGTTCGATGGGGGTTAGTATGAATGAATTAAAAAAAAAGTTCAATTGACATACCGCTGCCGAAAGTGTATTGACCGAAAGACTACCATTAATAGCGTTGGGGTAGAAATCCGCAATTATAGAAATTTAACTTCGAGTTACAAAAATATTTACTAATAGCAAACCTAGCCTAGAGAATTATAAAAAGCTTCTACTTATCAAAAAATTTAAATTCAAGTTATCGATACAAAAATATTGTTACGTTCTTTTAAAAAGGTGCCGCTTTATATTTCGTCCCCCTGGTTTCCTGAGGGCTTCTACCTGTTTCCCAGACCGGAAAAATACCACGTTATTGAACTTGTTTTATGCAAGCTAAAAGCGATCTTCAGTCGCCATTTGTTTGTTGTTAATTGTAAAAAGATATTAATACTGTATTTTTCCGGTAAACTCTACGCCATTAGATTTATTGAAATATCTTAAATATCGTGCGTCAACGGCGACGAGTTTTGTTTTCTTGGACGTTCAAATATTATTTGTAAAACCACAAAAATGCCATTTCCTCTCTTTTATTTTTGTATCGCCATTTCAATAATTTCATTATATGTGTTTTAAAATTTACAGCCTCTTTTATTTTTGTGTACTCTGTATTTGTTTGTGTACGAGTTTTGCAAGCTTAAATATATAGGAGGAGGTGAGTTCCATTCCCGTAAGCTGTTGGCTTCTCGGCCTTCCACGAGGACCTACAATCAGCTGATTTTCACGAACTCCCCCTACTCCTCTGAGCTAAGCCGTAGGCCGTCTTCCACCTAACCGGTTACGGGTCGTATGAAAAGCTCGACTGGCCCGTAACAATATGACCATTGGAATATACACATTTTGTCGGGAAACAACTTCTAGTAGAAATGAAAAAATATTGAATTATAGATGTCTGAGTTTGTAAGGTTCGACTATATCTAATACAAATTGCATTGAGTGTTATGGGCCAAACGAGCTTCTTCATCGACCGGCAACAGGAAAGATGGAAAATGCCTTCGGCTAAGCTCACAGGAGTAGGGGTGGTTTAAGAGACACGCTTAAGGGAAGGAAATCGAACGTAGTTGTGTACAGAGTGAGTTAAAATTAGTGGGCGCCACCTTCCAAATCACAGCTAATTGCAGGTTCTCGTGGAAGGCCGCGAAGCCAGCAGTTTACGAGAATGGATCTCACCTTTATTGTGCCTTCTTCTGTATATTCATGCACACAATAGAATAAAAATACACAGAAATAAAAGATATGGTCAATTTTAAGACAAATATAATTCTACTGCTCGAACTTGGTAACACATAATACAAAAACAAAGATTACATTCAAAATAGTAATAATTATAGATTTAGTACATGGGTAGTTGGAACGTTCGATCAAGAAAGGCTTGCCGCCCCTGGCTTGCGGCATTTACTTTCCCAACCACAGATCTGTGCAGCCAGTGACTTCGAGTTTACAAAAATTATAATTTATAATTGCATTTTATAGTTAACCAAAAAAATTTCAACTAGCGACTGAAGGTAGACTGAAGTACTTTAATCCAATAAAATGATGCCCAAAGCAAGTTTTCACAACACAATTAACAAGTTGATTTACCTTGAGTTTTTTCGGAAGGGAGTAGAGAGAAAGAGGCAGGCACAATTTGGGGTATTCTTAGGTTCTTCGGGAAGCTGGAAAAATTCGCAGGCACGTCCCTGAAGACTGGATCACAATGCTGACAATGTTAAGAGCCAAGACTTCCTTCGGATAACGGGAAATTCAGGAACGAAATATTTTTTCCGCACAAACTAACAATGCGTTTGTCGCAGCAGCGGCATATGCAGAGGGTCACAGCAAGGGGGTTCGATATTAATCCGCCAAAGGCGATCAGCAAATTCGCAATGAATTGCCTTCCAGGGGTTAAAATTCCAGCGTTAAATCAGACGGTTGTCGATGGTTCTGTTCACCCCAAGCTGATAACAGCGATACGGAAATTCACGCGATGGACACCCATCAAAAACTCAAGCCCCCCTGCAGTATTTGATTTCGGCGCTGAGATCTTCGCAAGCAACCGGGTCGAAAGGAGATGGATTTCATGGATAGGATTTCATCATATTGGGAAATATGGTGCAATAATTCTAGAATAATTTAACACGTAGGAGTCCCTTGAAGGGCAGGAAAGTCCCAGCAAACGTTCACGGTCAAGCGCGTAGACAAAATATTAATCGGCATTTCTCCAGGACAACAACAAAAGGTCCACTAAACTGTATTCGGGAAATAACAAGTTAGTAATCGGCTTATGAGCGGCAATTAAAAAGAGACTTTAATTCAGATGTAATGGCAAAATCAAAGCGTATACCGAGTGTCAATGAGATCGGGAAGGTCCTGATTTCTTCTAACGCCCGGTATACATCTACGTAATTTAGGATAGGCAAACTACATTTTGGTATTGGTCCAGCTTAGGAAATAATGTTCTATATTCACACGTAAAGTAAAGTAAAGGTGTATCCCTTTTCACTTTTAGTTTGATGAGACACGATTGATTTTCTTAGGATAATGATACTACCATGTATAGTACAACACGCTTTACAGTTTAGTACATATTCTTATTCCTAGTACAGTGATATAACATACACAGAACTTAAAATTAAAAATTTAAGGGTAGGGCAGATTTGCAATTGAATTTCCCTATTTCTGTACTATGCGGACTTACGCCTTCCTCCCCACAATTCTATTTAGTGAGCGTTATTATAATTTATAATATAATATAAATATAATTGTAAGCATTTTAGGTTTGCATTCAGGAGATTCAAGATTGATTTTCTGTGCTGTTTCAATTTGTTTTTTTATTAAACTCCACTGGAAGAAAAAGAAGAAGAAAAAAGGTGGTTCAAACTCTTAAAAAACCAATATTTACTATAATGAAGGAAATATTTGCACATGTGTAATATTAATTTTGGTAGTTTAAAGGCTTTCTTTTAATCAGTGGTCGAATTTAGAGTCTCAATTCCAGGAAAGCGGGACCTCGATGGGCCAGTGCGAATAAGTACTCGCTGGGAGTCGAGGTCACAGCGGCCAATCGTGTTCGAACCCCGGCTGAGGCGATGACCTTATTTCACTTAGTTAAGTTTAGGGTGCATGTTGCATGAATGACTAGTATGTTAAGGGACGCGCGCTCCTTTCCTAAAGTAATGCGAAAGCGGTTCCGTGTGGGGGGGGGACGGTAGTATGAATGAATGGAAAAATAATGCCGGAAACGTGTCATACTTTTAAGGACTATCTAAATTGCACTTATAAAACTTTTTGCGGTTCTGTCTGAAACACATAGATACCACCATAAATTGAGTCATCCAACCCACAAAAATGCCAAGAACTTATTTGAATCACAATTCTTCGCAGATATTTTTAGGTAAAGTTTGCTTGTAGGTAAATATTTACCGAGTCATAAGCCATAAATGATAAAAATATTTAAATGTTTGCGGGACGAACAATCCTTAGAAGCGAGAAATACGAACATTTACTTCGTTACTTAACTTTATATGCCAGATCTCGTTATAAAAGAGTTCGTTTTACGGAGGTTGTATTTGTTATGTTTAGAACTGAGTTGAAATTCTGCATGCGGTGGTGAACTTTAATGTTCTAACTTCAAGACGAACATTTAAGACATCCGGTTTCCATAATATGCAGGATTATACATATGTTTGCAAATTGCAAATCAATAGTGACAAAACGACCGCGGCGGATTACCATTTTTAGTAAAGACATGAGTCACACATTCAAAATTTGCGTGTTTATTTCTTGTAAATTTTTTTACTTTACGTTTTGATCATAAATAAAGATAATTAAAAAGCACTTAATAAGTTCTTTCTAGTTTACCCATTTAGGCTACTCTATTATTAACGACTTGCTGGTTTTAGAATGTGAACGGTCGACCTCCTCTTCTAAACGAACCCAGTTTTATTAGCCGAACCTTTTGATTCCTGATGTGATTACTTTGGTTGATTCTCAGAATTTTGTTGTAGAAATTAAAGTTCCCGTTCTCGTAATGAAACCCGCTTTTTATGTAAAAGGTTGCGACGTATCTAAATGGGTATCTACATCTATAATAAAATTACAGAAATTTACATTTAAATGAAAAATTAAAATGTCGGAAAATAAATTTAAGGCTGATTCTAATCGTAAGTTTGGCTATTTAGCCAAATATAATGCAACCTTTGCATTTTTGGTGTGTATCTTTTTTTTTGGTCGGTATATAAAGATAACATCTATTAACTGGACATTTTTAAATTTCCTAGGTGGTACAGCGAATAAATGCAGGCCCCTACCGTAAAAACCAGTAAGTGTACTTCTTCCATTTCACCTTCTTACAGTTACACATCTCTTCCGCAAATCTTAATAAAATTCACATTTAATAGATGTCTGTTAAATAGGTATAAATAATACGCGGAAGAGCTTACGGCCGCACTGTTTGTGTTCTCTGCTACCGGAGACATATATTATCGTTACTTTTATACATCAAGTTACATTATTAATTAT
>JABXWE010050225.1:0-17682 GCA_014611495.1 Limonius californicus
AAAAATCACCTCAGTAGTCGGTTCTGATTGTGTCAAAATTGCTTATTTCGTATGACATACATTGGAAAGAATTATTTACTTACTTTATCTTGCTATCATGCAAATACAGTCGGCTAGTGCTTTATGAATAATTTTTCTCCAAGTTAACGCAACACTTAAATATCAAAGATAATATTGACGTTCACAGGTAAAATGTCATATGTTTTTCTTATCATAGTTATCATTAATCATTCCATATTGGTAAATGTTAAACTTACTTTGACATGGGCCAGTCTCAAAAGAATCCGGACTCCCCAACCTGCGCCTCAGGAAAACCTTTCCGACGTCTTGCAGATGTCCTTCTATTCGATGTAAATAAAAACTAGGAGTTCTCAGGTATGCAGCTCTCCATGAATTGTATTACAAGAACTATGTATTATCACATTTCAAACCCTTCAAATATATAAGGAAAAACCTTTTATACGTTTTAATAATTTATTATTTTTCAAAGACGAAAAAAAAATTAATTTTCTTTTTTTTTTGTAAAACATAAAAAATAATAAATCTCCATAGATACATACACATATATACCAGAATTTGCAATATAGTAACTTGATATTAATAATAAATTTTAAAATAAATCTAAACATATTAATTAACCATTAAGTTGTTAGTATAATTTGACGCCACTTATAACACTCAAATTGATTTCAGTATCACTAACTGCACTCTCCAGAATTTTCGTCCATCTCTGAACTCCAAACTGCTACAAATAAAATCCTTCCAGACAGCTAATGTCTCCTTTATAAAATCTTCTTGTGTTGGTTACTTTTTTGTAAACTCATTCTTTGTGCTAAACACCATAGCATATGCCTCAACTGTAATTTCAATCTAACAAGAAACAAGTCTGTATCTAAATGAATCGAAAGAAACCTTCCACAAAAGAAACAACCCTTAGGTGTGATTTAATATGCATGTATCCTTTATTTATATAAATAAATAATTAATTAAGCTACGCGATACCATCTCAATATATATTATGATTAAACAACCCACATCGTTTTGTGGGAATGGAATGCAATACAATAGCTCCCTATTCGCTATTCTTGACATAATACTTCATAATTTTACACTGACAAACTCAGGACTGCCACTGCTAACGACTTCTGTTTCACTAGCAAATAATGAATTATCTATATAATTCATTGTGTAGGACTTTTGTTCTTGCTTACAGATACTGAATATGATCAAAAAGAATGTCACAATAGCAATGTGAAAACGTTGGAAAGTTTGTTACGGAAATGTGTAGATCGATAGAATAAACCTACTTATTTAGATTCTGGCATGTTATTGAAGTTGTACTTAATATCATATCGTTTTTTAATTTTTACACTAACATTTTTTATAAGGTACTGTAATCAATTTTTGGAGCCGATGTTAAATTTGATACCGCATACTCTATGCATAAAGAATGAACTAATATTGTGAAAATGTCGAACTTGATATTTATGTTCTCTTTCCCTATTTCATTATATTTGCCGATTTGGATTGATTGCGTACCAGTAAACGATTAAACTAATTTTAATTTTGCCATTCTTATCAAATACACAAGATTGAAAAGTTTCCATGGTTGTCTTTAAACGTCCTACATTCAAAGATCGAAACTTTTCAACAAATTCGTCCTCAAAGGATTTCATTTAACTTTCTGCTGTCAGATCGATCTACAAAAATAGTACCTTGTTGTTATAGTTCGTTTCAGAAGACATTTCACATTTTCACGGTCCAACACTCACTTTTTGGCCTATACAAGCAGAAGTTAAGTTTCCTGCAGTTTCCTAGCCTGAACAGGTGAATACCTAGAGTAGTTTATCAGCACTGTCTGCAGATGATATTTACATTAATCAAAGTACCGAACCTCTCTGGTGTTTTATTTCTTGCGTTTAGCTCAACTACTGTAGATTCGAACCTAGGACGATCCCGACGAATCACGACGAACAAAAGATAAACACAACACAACGTCCGTAACGTTACAGTATAAAGCAACAAATCTACAAACATTTAAAACCTGCACCTTTTTTTAAATACATATGTAATAAGAAAAAGACGACCATCTGTTGTAATTCTACTCACGCTGTAAAGAGTACAAAAAGTTTTTAAAGAATTCAAGCTACATCGGAGCAATAAAAAACTTCTAAAGTTATTTTAAATACAAAACGTATACGCTCAACAGGGAAAAGGAAATATCTTACCTCTAACTTGTTGAGAATTTTTTTGTTATACAATAACGATTCATCGTTCGCGCACAGAATTTAAATTTAATATACTGCTACTGCTATTTGATTCGCTCTTCCCTCTTTATTTCTGTAGAGTAGGGCGATTTTACCGTTTTTCATTTGAGCTGCGAACCTATAAACGACAAATATTTCCCGGAAAATATGAGAACATTTTTGAACCTTACTTGAAGTAGCTATGCAATTACTCCAAGACATGTAAGGATGATAAAATCCGTCACGTAACCAACACGCTCTCAGTTAACTAAGCTTTTAGTACTCAGCTCCCTATCTCTATGACATTTTACCTAAAAAACTTCCTTGCTATAAGTTTGCATTAAATTTTGTGAATTTAGAAAACCAATAAAGTACAAAGCTTTCCATTAGACTATAGACAATTGAAGTAAACTTAATTAATGATGTATACTCAAAAGAAAAACTGAAGACAAAATAAATCAAACTTTTCTGAAATTAATTACCTTGTAGAATTTTCCTTTATGTTAAATAATTACTTTTGGCATCCTCTCCTCCGGAGGTGAATGTGGACTGCGTCGTATATATAAGTCATTCTGACAACTGCTAAACGCTTTGGCCCTGTCAATGAGCTTACAACTAAACCAGCCCCAAGGTCCAATACCCAAACAAAACCTAGGAATTGCTTAATTGTCATCCAGGGTGGCCACACGGCTCCCTAGATGTGTATAAGGCACCACCAAAAAGAATACAGCCAAAATAACAACTTTCAAACACAAACACACAGTACTGAGCTATTGAGCACCCAGGTCAACCACATACCACAACATACGTCTACAGCAAATCCAGGGGGTTCTCTAAAAGACGTGGTTACAACTTTAGGAGGTGATTAATCATTCAATTTGAAGTAAAAAATAATAATATATTTCTGTCCAATTCCCAAGCGTTACTAAATTATAAAGAACTGGTTACTTAAAATTATTACCAGCTTACATCTACTTGACATTAGGAAATAACACTAAATGACAAATAAAAATTGCAAGTATGCAAGGTGATTGTCTTGTCTATTAGCAAACAGCCGAAGCAGAAGCTTATTGAATTCGAGTTACTAAATGATTGCGATTTTGAATTGTAGTAAAATATACTTTTCCTTCATACAAACCCATAACTCAAACTCTAAAGGAGTTAGGCCAAATAAACTAGGCGCCATGTAATAGGACCCCCACGTTCGATCCAACGTTAAGGATATTCATTATTCAGTCAAGTTATTACCAGAAGTGCTTTGTAAATAGGACTCCCATCATGCTGAAATCATAAAATTCATCGCAGCGCCAATGGCAAACCTTCGAACAGAATTTGTATAATTTCTTGAAGAAACTATGTATATAGTTTGCGGCAATAAAATGATCTTGTATAACATAGGGTGAAATTATGTGATCTGAATAAAACCCTGATTTTATCTTCAGAGTCAATAGAATTTCTAGCCCAACCAACATGATAAGCTGAAACTACTTTGTCGAATTCGCAGATTAGTGTAAACCCTATGAAAACACAATGGTCAGGATGTCTGCCATGCGAGTACCTCTAGTCATTTCCATAATCACGATCCGTTAATAAAATTCATTACAGCGTATTTACTACCGGTATATTTTTATTAACTATCTCTTAATAATACAAAAATAGTTAAACTATTTAAAAATAAAATTAACTTACAAATAAACCGATAGCAACTTATTCATTTGATTTATTGTTTTTTTTTTGAATGGCAACATTGTAAACTGTTAATAATTTTAAATAAATATCACTCTGTTTTGGTAAAATATAAAATTCAAATTTAGCTCAAACATTTCCATAAATTATTTAGGTCTTAGTCCATGGAAGTTATTTATATTTACTTGTAATTTACTAAAACTTACAGTATAAAAACTAAGGCGGTCGTGGGCTTGAGGTCAGCGCGTTCGACTTCTTCGCTGAAGGTCCGGGGTAGTACCGGAACATTGGATTTTTAACGGCCGTTCTCCCTCGCAAGACAATGGCAAACCAGCAAGGTATTCTGCCTAGTAAATCTTCTCTGGAGTAGAAATGTTTGCACTTCACATGATTCGGAGCCCACGATAAGCTGTAGGTCCCCTATGTACCGTGGTACTTTTAAAACGTGCAACACAGACATAGGAGAGAAAACCGCTACGTCTCGTAAGAAACAAAGTACTAGAAGAAAACAAAATAAATTCAAACTTCTGGTAAGCACTTCTAACAGCAATATGTAACTTTCTTTCCATATGCTATAACTGGTGGATATTGTACATAAAGTGAGCCATCCAAGACTTTTTAATGTTTCTACTACGTTATTGGTAGAAGTGGATCAGTAATTTTCGTCGTATATCTGCCGATTTTGCAACCATACATTTTTCCATATTAAGATTTTGCAAAATCTAAACATTGAATTACATTAATGGCATTTTTGATGATTTTCTTTCGTATACCTACAGTTTTCCTATCAAATGTTTAAATCAGAAATATAACATTAATGGAAAGATCTGCTAGGCATGGTAGTTGTTTACGTTGTTTTAAAGTAATAAAATAATATACCTCCGAACAAAAACTATAAAAGTCTTAAAATATAGGTAAATTAAAAAAAATTTAAAATATTTATTAATAATACTTTAATGAGCATGCCGGTCATCCGATCATTCATTTATTAGGGATGGTACAAGTGAGGATTAAATTTTAGTAAAACTTTGAAATAATTACTACTAAATACAGAGAGGTAGTCACTCTAAGAAAAAATTACATTGCAATGATAGAAGACCTACACAAAGTGGCCACCTAACCAGGTGGTTGCTTTATAGGGCTGATCGCTTTTACATGTTTCACTACAGTTTCTCATGACTTACCTGATACGCTATTCTTATTGTAAATAACTAAATATATTTAATAGTCAATACAATGTGCGCTAATTTTACCATTCCCTCAGTAAATATTTAATATGGATCAACACAATAACAGAGCAAATTACAATCGCATTAACATAACAAAGGAATATTAATCTATTATAGAGGCAACTGTAAAGCACCTACTTAAAGCTCTGTACACGTATATACCTGGTAAACTCCCTAACTAATAAGTATATATGAATAACCTACACATTAAGTAAATACAAATTAACTACTACTTTCGCACAGAGATACTTCAAATCTTACTTACAATCGCGTTCTTCGCTTACGCTCAGAAGGATGTAGGGTAATTGGTTACCATGGAAGTTACTTTGGTGTACATACATTACGTTGTTTATACTACAGTACGAATGCTTTCGTTTGCCAAAGTTAAATTAGGTATTTAACACAACTCTTGAAACAATAATACAAAATGTATCAAAAACTTTGTAAGAGAATGCTCGAAACAAATGTTTGTACATCTTCAAAACTATGTGTGGTTAAATTCATTTTTGACCCTCAAAGAACGTAATCGTCACTCGTATCATACCAATACAAGTATAAAGTAATAAAGTAATATTGCTTATGCATATTTCCAATTTAAGGCTGTTTGTTTCTTCTTTTAATACTTTCCGTAATTGTTTATGCTATAACTAACAAGTGATGTAATAAATCTGACGGTTACACTACTTCAGCAATAAAATAATAAAATTCAGAAACTTAATCTGAAAATTATATTTTTCTCCATAATGTAACACATACTTCCGTTTCAAAACGTTTAAATCTATTTTTCTAAAAAAATATACTTCCTGAAAATCATGATCACTAAATCGTAGTTCACAATTTCTTTTACTATCGTTCTACTATCATTTGGTATTCATGGCACATGTTGATACCACTTTAAGCACTTTACCTCTGCAATGCTTCAGATGTGTGTGCCTATTCCCACCTCTCCTCTCATAACCGTGTTTTGCACTTCACATTGAGCTGTAGTTTTACTACCCCTTTCTCCAGCATCTTTTCTGAGTATTTTAGAGTTAATCAATTTCCTATCATTTCTGCTTCTAACTAATGTTCCTTAAACCACATTTCCGTTTACTTTGTATTGTGTTTACTGCTACTACCACTATTGGACATCAAATAACCCACCGCTCACTAGCATGGATGGTTAGCCATAATCTGAATAGGTCAAGATATTACAGTTACTTAAGGGAGAAGCAATACGACCTTCTACATTAATGCAATCTCGAATTGATTTTCAAATTGTAAATTGTACACGATACACCAAGCAGCACCGAATGTAATCAAAAAATGCCAGGTGTTTTTAATAAAATACTCTTACCTATTATAAATTTGCATTCCTTCAAATAGTCTCTTTTTTAATGAAAAGTTATACTATTGCCTTCATCTTAGGCTGCACTTTTTTTATTAATCATTCTATATTATTTATGTGTTTGCAATCCCCTAACCGCCTCTAAATTTCTATTTGAATGGTCCATTCTGTATATTTGTACATTCTTCTAATGTGTTTGTTGAAAACCCCTAAAGGTTACGGACTCCTTGGTTACAGCTCCCCGGGTTTCAAATGTTATCTGGCCTTCCCAAATCCGCCGGCGGAACCGTTGCTTGACGCCGAATTCACGGAGAGGAGTCAAAGTCGGGATTTTCGGCTTTTCGATTGGGCGCCGTTTTCACGTCCGCGTATCAATTTTAACGGGAGCGATGTCGAAAGATCCTCGGTCGAGTGGAGTTCGGCGTCCGAGACAGCCAAAAATTGACCCCCCCCCCCTTGGATTTTCTCGTGTTTTCAAATTCGGTAGAATCTGGGGGATCAGTAGAGTTTGTCGAGAGCTGTACGACGATTTTTCAATTTCGGCCGTTGGGGTTCAAACTCTGGAACCGCGCCACTAGTCAAGCTGGGCTTGTGGGCCCTAGGTCGGTCCGTTTTTGCAAATACGCCCGGAACATATTAGGGCGCTGGCTCAGGACAACGACCCGTTCACGAACGCCCTTGTCCAAAACAAGACTCTGAAATTTTCAAGGGTATAAAATAAATGACGTTACTCCTGTTACTGAGGCGGCGCTTAAAACTATAAATATAAAACTATATTTATGCAAAACATACGTGGGCATATTTCAATTGAAATAAAATAAAACCAACGGCGATGTCTTCATTTGCTGGCCGGTGGTGAATTTTAAAGTGCAAGCATGCGCTTTTCCTGCTAATTAGTGTCATTTGCGGGATTTATCTGATAATACGGATATTTTCGAAGTTCCGAGTATAACGCAGTGTTTGGTCATCGAGGTAGCGCGTAACCGCGACCGATTCGTCAGAAGACTGTGCCGCAGACACCCACACCCCAAAGTCGCCTGATCGCCTTAAAGGGCAGAAAAGTTTTTACACCCTTTGTACCTATCGACGCTCGCCTGTATAAATTACAATTGCGATCCCCTTTCTATTTTCCACCCGCCTTTTCTACCGTCGCCCTTTCTATTCTCCAAATCTTTTCTTTCCCTTTCGCTCATATCTTTCTTGCTCTTGCTCTTGCTCTTATAGCTTCTTTTCTCCCCTTATTGCCTCTTCGTCCCTCCCACTGTTCCTATTGTCTCGTTCGCCTTTTCCTCCTTCAGCTACTTTCCTGACTTATTCACTTGTTTTACGTCGTACTGTACACTCTTAAATATTTAATACTTTTTAAAACCCTGTTCCTTTTCTTAGTATTCAAAGTGGTGCTGCGCATAAAGTAATGCACAACGCTAGATATCCGGCGTATACACTTTTCTAACAGTAAAAGGAGAAAAACTAACGATTATTTATCTCAGGTGATGTTATATCGCATATATTGTTATGAAGAAACAGCATCCAAAAACAGACAAAAAATTTTAAAATGACTTTGCAGGATTGGTGCTTAAGTACAAACTACAATGTAAAAATGATTTTCTGGCAATAACGGTATGTATTAAGAGTTAAGACGTAATTGATTTAACTTAAATGATATGCATAAAAGTATTTTTACCAAACCAAAGTTGGTTGTCATTGAGAAAACGCTCGTTGAATTAAGAAGTTATTTTTTATAATTAAATTTACATACCGCGTAACGAAGCGTTACTAATTTGTATGGTTATTTTGACATTTAGGACTCCGTTTAATTTGTTTACATGCCGTTTACCGTTTAGAAGTTTATATGATTGATTTTTGGGTAATGTTATTGTGTACCGACCGATGTCTTTCCGAATGCACCCCGTATTATTTTTATATTGAAGTGTTTACCGATTTATGTAAATATCATTATGTACCGTTTAATTCATACTTTGAATTTAAGGCCGAACAAGGTAATTTATTTATTATGTACCGTGTAGCAACATTTAGAATTCCTAGTTTGTTTTGTTATTATTATCTCTGAGACCGTTTTTTTTATTTTGATACCGTTATTAGAGGAATGTTTAATATTGAATATTTTAAATTGGTTTATTCGAATTGCATTTACGCGTGGAGATCAGATAATCGCATCTTCAGCGTAAAGTCGGTGGGGTAGCCCCGTATGCCCTACTCTCAGCAGGAATGCGCGAATTAAACCAAATATTGTAGCAACAGTTACCGGGCGGGTATAAATACAGGCTCTCGAGCATTAAAAGGTCTCTCTTCCCTCCGGTGCAGTTCGAAGAAGAATCATCTAGTACCAGCGACCCAGGAACCACTCCGAAGCCAAGGTACAGCCTACCCACGCAAGCAGTGTAGAGGTGAGGAAATGTTTTATCTTGGCACTATTGCTTTACCGTTCATATTTTACTTCTCCGTTCTCTTTCTCCCCTTGTACCCCTCTCTCTCTCTCTAACTTAACCGAAACCCAGGAAGCAACATCGCTGCGCTTGTCCTGAGTTGTTGTCTTCCATCCTTGTCTCCCCTTGCGGCTGCGTGTGTCCTGACGCAAGTAACCCTCCCTCAGAAGCACCGTCGCTGCGTGTGTCCTGAGGCGGTATTTTCTGTCCCTTATCTCCCCTTGCGGCTGCGTGTGTCCTGACGCAAGTAACCCTCCTTCGGAAGTACCGTCGCTGCGTGTGTCCTGAGGCGGTGTCTTCCATCCGTGCAACATCCCTTTATCCAGAGAAAGAGCACCGTGATTCTCGACCGTTCAATACCGGGTGTTGTACCCGAGTTGTGCCAAGATATACGATTTTCCTTCTCTCTCGCTGTCGCAGTTGCTACCGTATCTGCTACCGTATTGCTACCATACCCTCTACCGTTTTGCTACCGTATTTGCTACCGTATCTTGCTACTGTATAGCTACTGTATTTGCTACCGTATTTGCTACCGTTTTGCTACCGCATTTACTACCGTTTTGCTACTGTATTTGCTACCGTAATTGCTACTGTTTTGCTTCCGTTTTGCTACTATATTTGCTACTGGCTAATTTTAATGTTATTGCATTATACCTGTTAATGTGAAACCCTGTATTGTTTAATTCATCCAATATATGTATTAAACCCTTCTTGCTTTAATTCTTCTACGACGCAGTAGAATAGAGTCTCTAGGCCGATCCCGAGAGTACAGGTAAATAACAACAGACCCCTGGATACCGACGTCTTCAATTGCAGTTACCTAGGTCTTCGTTATCTGTTCCAGGAAAACGAAGCTGTACCGGAGAGTAAACTCCGTAACAAATCTGGCGCCCGAGGCAATCTCAGCAATTGCACGTAATAAGCAAACGTGCAATTGACTCCGTTAAGCCGATTAAAGAAAAGAGCGTCACAACCGTAAGCGTAAGGGGATCCTAAATTCAGATTCAAAACCTGGTGCAGCCCCAATCAATTATGTTCCATTTTTTATCTTAACCGGAATGAGGTAATTGTCTTCACAGTCTATTAAAAAAATTCACGTCTTCTCATCCTGAACAACTAAAATTGGTTACAAACTCTTGGTCTTATTCTATTTATAAGAAAATTAGATAAATTCTCACACTGTCTGTTGTTGTATGCAGTATATTCTTAAAAATGTTCCTTTCTAAGAAGGTCAATAAATTTACTAAATTAAAAATGGATTAACTTAAGGCCAACTGTGTATCATAAAGGTCGATTTTTTTGCCATTTTTCTACGATGTTAACAAAAAAAAATATGTATAAAGCTCGCATATTTATATATCTAGGATGATAATAGAAAACGCTTATTGCAACTAATTTTAAAGCAGTATAGATAGTAGCCCCTTAATAATTCGTAATAAGACCAAAATAACTGATGTTATGGAGTGAATAACAAGTCGCAAATGATAGTGGATTGGACACATAGCAACAGAAAACACAAAAATATGAGCACAAAGAGTAATTTGCTGGGGACCGTGAGAAACGAAGAGAAGTATTGGATGACGGAAAAGAAGCATAGACGATGTTAAGACAATAACAGGAAAACAATATATGAGAATAGCACGAGACTGAAGAACATGGAAACATTTCTTATATCCGACAAATGGATGGAGCCAAACTGAAGAAGATGAAGAATGTGTAAAACTGCTTGTAAAAAATGTGTAAGGAAAACAAAATATCACGAAAGAGAATAAAAAAGTACTTACAATGAGTATTTACAATGAGTATTTCCTTTAAAAAAATGCAATCTAAAATACCATTAACGAATTTTAACACAATTTGAATCCTTCTTTATATATAAAATTTACAACTAATAGAGATGCTAAAACTAAAACAGACAGTTTCAGCATCAGCCAGACGAGAGGAAAGTATGTAAATGCAGTTACTTTAAATTTAAAACAACACAATTCCATGATTTCGGGGTAATCTCTCGCATCTCCCGACTCAATCCAGCAGTAACTGAATTGTTCCAAATCAACTAGCGCCATTGAAAAGTTGAATCAAGTACCAATTTGAGCATGTATTGGTTGTGTTGCCTATATTCGTAGAATTTTTGTTAGCAGATTACGGCTTCACTTCCTACACCTTATATTTCTTAGTGAAACTTATCTGGAAATGAAGTAAATACTACGTATATATATAAAAAAACTGCACACTGCAATATTGGTGGTTTGAGTTCCTTGATTGCTTTTGAATCATAAGGTTGCAATATTTCAAGTATATACATTCAACTACATATAGCATAGGCATGTGAAAGATACAATTTGAAGATATCGGCACGAAAGACTAAATATATGACGATAAGCGAAGAGCCGATAAGATGTAAACTGCAAATACAGGACGGTTTAATAGAACAAGTGTTTGCTTTTAATTACTTGAGACTTAATATAATCAGTTATGGCAACCTTAAACAGCAAATAATGCCACAAGATGTAAAGACGTCCAAGACATCTGGTGCACTAAATATGGCATAATAAATATATAAATACAGAAGTCAAAAGTCGAATCTATAAAGTTACGATACGCCCAATACTCACGTATGGTGCAGAAACGCGGGGTGACACGCATATGGAAACGGTCGAGATGAAAACTTAGAGACGTAGAGATAGAGTACGAAACGAATACATAAGGAACCAGTGTGACATACAACCCATAAACGAATGGATTTCGGTTAGAAGGTGAGAATGGAACAATCATATTCAAAGGATGAATACAGATCGATTAGTTAAGGTAGCAAAAGACAGATCACCCATAGGAAAACGGTCCCCTGGAAGACCAACAAGGAGATGGAGGGAGTCAGTGGAACAGTAGGAAAAAACAGGAGAAATCCTATTTTGAAGAAAGAAGAAGAAGAAGAAGATAGCCTAGTCAAATAACTCTTAATGCAGTCACATACTGGGAACATGGGAATGTATTATGATCACTACAATTTTGATGGAAATACGCATTTTGGACCTCCGAGAACGCAAAGAATTGTTGATCGCACCGGGTTATAGTTTCATGGATTTATTTTGGGAAGACACATACCTCAGACACCAATACCTCAAGCTTGAACATTTAAAAGCAATTAGGAACATAGACCACCAACATTGCAGTACTATGATTATTTTTGTAAGAGACTGTATATAATCTAGAAAATAAATTAGCTACAAATCAAGATATATAATATATAAATATTATTTGAAATCTCAATATTTTAACACTTTGCCATTAATTAGTAAAATGTGTAATGTACTAAAACGTTATTGTATTCAGTTTTTCACTTGGTTTATTCTTCATAAATCGAAGACGTTTTAATTCACTATACAACCGAAAACTTCTGTACTTAAAAAGGGCATCACCTACTATAATTTTTCTAAATAAATGATTAATTAATTACAACAATTATAGTATAAGAACACTCACACTGTAATTTAAAATCGGTATCTCTATTTTCACAAAAAGGAAACATGTTATAACTAGCTAATGAATAGTTTGTATACAATAATGTTTATATTACCATAAATGTATATACGAACAACAATAATAACTATTCGGTTTTACGAATGTGCCAATTTCCATTTAATACAAAATATTATTTCTAAAAACCCACTTTTGCTAACGGGATTTATGTTGATATCTATTGTTGTAAACCGAAGACACAATAGGTATAGCTGACCAAACTCACTTTCATTTCAATTGCTCTTCACTATTTTTATGAAAACCCTACATTGTTTTGATTAATACAGTGACAAGATTGCAATCAAATGCTAAATTAAAGTTTTGTTATCAGAGCATTGCATATGATTACTTTATCTTTCATTAAATTTCCACGTCTAAGTAAATTTAAAAATGATTGCATTGTGTTATAGCTGACTTCTAAGCTTTCTTTAATCAAAGTCAAACCGATAACAATTACCGTAATCAGTGTTTATCATCTTCAGACCTGGGAAAACATCTTACGTAACGTTTCCGTCGTAGACAAGAAAGTACTTCTCCGTTATCTTCTGGGTCACTTTGAATTGTACTAGGGACAGGAATGATTACAACATTAAATTAATCATAGCCTTACAGTATAAGACAAACCGCTGTTTATAAGGACTATTAAAAATGTTCGAAGCTAATACACATTATCTAATAAACACGTTTAGGAGCAAACTCTTTTTAAAGTAGTTTCTTAAAGATTTTTATATTGTATGTATTTCTTTAATGCAAATGAACTGTCTTTATTATTGTTGAATTAAATAAAAATGTGCAATGTCTGTATATTAAATTAAATTTTTTTCAATGAAAGTTATTTAATACAGGGTGTGAATTTGAAAACGTACAATGTCATATCTCAAGAAGTAAAATAAGTATTGTACTTTTCTAAAAAATGTTTCTAGAACATGGAAAGGAAATCATCATGGCTCACAAGGTAACTTTCCCTATTTAACCCCTAAGGCTCAAGGTACCATAAAAAAACTTCAAAAGGTAACCCACTATGTGATATCTGATTGAATAGCTCTTACTAAATGCTATTCCAATAGTAGCAAACATTTTTTCCGACTCGTTTCAGGAAAATTAAAAAATAATAACAATGAGGTTTGAACCAATTCCTGTAATTAAACTTCATTTCTTCAATTCAACAAAATATTAGTTTATATTTTCAAAATGATTTCCATTATTCTTTAGGATATAGTAAAATCTACTCTCAAATTCTCTCGGAATATTTTGGAAGGTTTGTTGCGGAATTGCTCGGAACTATATCATGTGGCAGCTGTGCGATGAACTAAAGCTGACAACAGATTTTAAATGACTTAATTTTTGGGAAAAGAATCGGAAAAAAATGTTTGGTACTATTGAATAACATTTTGTAGAAGCGTTTTAATGGTGCATCATACAGTGAGTGTTACCATTTCAAAATTTTTTGGTTAGGGTACGTAGACCCTAGGGGTTGAATGGGGAAGGTTACATTATGATGCTTCCCCCTTCATGTTGCAGAAACGGATTCTAGAAAATTTCACTACTTATTTTACTTCCAGAGCACATTGTACGTTTTCAAATTGACACCCTGTATGTATTATTTAATTATTGGGCAATCCGATGTGATTAAGGCGTCAATTTTTTTGCCCAGGGCGCTCAAACTTGTTAAGACGGCCCTGGGAGTTCCAGCTTACTTTCACCCTGGTTGTACTTTTCAAAAAACTAAATATTTAAATGAATTTATATATAAATAAAATAAACTTATAATACATACAGAAATAAATATAATAACAAATATATTTAATTTTATAACTGAGCGAAACACTTCACTTACACTATTCCATGCTTCACTCATTTTCCTCTACATATGTTTCACTGTAACTTGCAGTAACCTTCTAAGATTACAAAAGTACAGGATTACTTGTAGATATTTTAATCACTTATTACTTCAGCACAACTAAACAACGTATAATGACAAATTAGCATTTATGATCCAACTAATAAACTCCCACGCTCTTACATACCTTATGAGGTTATGAT
This sequence comes from Limonius californicus, assembly GCA_014611495.1. Taxonomy (NCBI): domain Eukaryota; kingdom Metazoa; phylum Arthropoda; class Insecta; order Coleoptera; family Elateridae; genus Limonius; species Limonius californicus. Next base: position 14,498 of record JABXWE010050225.1, read on the forward strand.
GTCTACAAAATCTGTAATTATGTATGCAAAATGTTATTTCCAGGATATATCATTCCATACACATATCCTATCATCTTCAGACAAATCATTTGATTTGATATTACGTACGTATACTATACAATTTAGAAAACCTTTTGCAATAACAGCTGTGAGAAAGTCTCTCGTATGTGACAAAATTTAAACAAAATATTTTACAATGTTTGTTACACATCTGTAATTTGTTATTGTTGGTAATACACATTTCAATGCCTAACTGATATTAAATACAAATTTATATCGATTTGGTTACTGGCATTTAAGTAACCAGAAGGTGTAAAGTAACTTTAAAAGTACGACTTCTGCTTGGAGTGATGTTAACATGATTTTCTTTAACACAGTGAAAACTGGCACAGCTACAAATGTTTACCCTTTGGGCACGAGAAATACTTTTTATTTCATGAAATGAACGTAAGGGGTTGACGTAATTGATAATAAATATGTTTCTTGCTTTCACTACCAATAAATGGATTGGCAAGTAGTAAACGAGACATAAATGCTAATATGCTTCAATGAAAACATTTAAATTTCATAACTTCCGCCTTTTCTCTCACTTACGATTGCCTATAGCTTCCTTGTTTCACATTACATATTTTTCGAAGCAGGACGAAACCCAAAATTTGCAGTTTTTGCTTGAAGGACACCCTAAACGTTTTTACAATTAATATTATTGTGTAATATTACCTAGTTCCCCTTTCTTAATTTCTCTTGTTTATCGTATTGTTAATATTGTTATGTATATTAACTAATTACCGTGTGTATAATATTAATCTTAAAATGCATTGCATTAGCTTATAGAAATAAAATAAGCTTTCAATTTGATCCCTCATAAATTGCTTTTGTTAAATAGCTCTCTGCATGGCGTACACGTATTGGAAGACTCAAATCACAGTATTAGATTTACCAATTTCAGTCAATTTACACACTGCACTAGATTTACTCTAATTGCAAGCACACGCGTATAACTCCTGTGTTTGTTGCCATTGATTACTGACTGATTACAATTGGATTACCTATATTTTACTTTCCATTATCGATTTATGAATGCCAGCTAGAAACTGAAAGAAATATGTGTATAGAACAGAAATTCTATGGCGAATTAGGAAATTATTAGCTCTAAGCTGTTTGGAGTAATCTAAAAAGTTGCTTTTCAAATAATAATATATTTTGTTACCTTCAATAGTAAGTGTCCTGTATCTTGAAAAACAGGCGAGTTCACCTAGACAGAAAAATTAATGGGGCAGAAATATCAAGCCAATAGGTATTAGATAAATTAGGTAAAATTGTATATTCCATAAGAACCGATATATTACATTTATTTAAAGCTTGTATATTAGCGTTTTAATCTTTAAAAAGAAGGTAACGTATTTATTCCCCTATTTGGTCTCTGTCTATAGCTTTTATCAACTGTAGTTCAAACCGCTACTGCAAATACTGAGTTTAATAATCAAGCACAATCTACATGCTAATTCCATATTCCTTCCACCTATGTCACCTCTTTCGTTCCTCAAATCGTACGCTAATAACAAACAAACCTGAAATCCAACGAGTAAATCTGTGGGTGTAGTTGGCATTGGACCAATGTAATTTACTGAACTTCCTTCCTTGATTAATTTATAATGCAGTATTATTAATAACTTCAAAGGTTTTTATTTAGATTATTTGCTTAATACTAGTAATGGGCGTATCTCGAATGAAGTCATTCAAAATATTCGATTATGCATGCATCACCGAGATGCTAATTAGTAATATGCAAGATGCACTCGACTGATAAAAATTTCTCGGATTAGATTTGTTCCGTTGTTTGGCTGGTAATCAAAATATCGGTGTATATAATTTGAGTAGTATTCGAAAGAATTTGTAATTCGAGAAGATACTAAAAGATAAACTACATAGTCACATATGTGACGGGGCAGGTTTAAGTTATGTTAAGTTAATAGCAGCTTGTCAAACAATTCGTCACACACCCGGAATTTTTGAACGTGTTCGCCAATCAATGCGTCGCAGATTAGAAGCCTGTATTGATGTTGGGGGTAGTCATTTTCAACAACTGTTATAACTTATTGTTGTTGTTGCTATTGTTGTTTACATGGCATTATTGTCCTATTGTTAATTGCATAATATTCAACGGCCCTGTGTCTCGGAAACGAGGCATTTTTGGAAACATGTTTATATGAACTTTTATTTTTATTTTTATGCAAGGAATCTCACTCTGAACTTTTTTGCAATATTAATGATACACCCTGTATATATATATATACAGTGTGTCTCACTGTAGACTGCACCACCCCCAGTATTTTGTTTATATATTATCGATTCAAAAAATTTCTTTTTCTGATTATACCTCTCACTAAACTGTAATTTAAGGGTATGTTACTTTCCTTTCACGGTGATATGCTAGCCTACTACGATTTAAAATAAACAGCAAAATTGAAGAAATCGTATTAGGGATTTTTTTACAACAAAATTTTGTTAATAAAAGTTGTTCAGAATCGTTCAAATAAGCTGAATCCAAAATTTCATTACAATCAAAAAATATTCATTCATTCATAGTCAACGTTCCCATAGAAGAATCTCTGGACATAATCAAACAGAAATATGATCCACCAGCCCACATAATGGAATTGACGAAACACTGCCTCAAGAACACATATTTCCTGTACAACATCCAACGGTACAAGCAAATAGAAGGTGCACCAGTGGGCTCTCCGCTATCCCCAGTCATAGCGAATCTATTCATGGAAAACCTGGAACAAAAAGCACTAGAAACAGCTGCACACAAACCCAAACTCTGGCTACAATATGTGGACGACACGTTTGTTATTTGGCAACATGGAGAGGCACACCTTAACAACTTCCTGGACCACCTAAATAGTCTCCACCCGAAAATCAAATTCACGATGGAAATGGAATCAGAAAACCAACTACCGTCCCTGGATGTTGGTCAAGAAGAAATCAGACGGAAGCCTGGGCCACACGGTGTACCGGAAACCCACTCATACAGACCGCTATCTCAACGCGGAATCACACCACCATCCAGCACAACTTCGATCAGTGGTCAAAACCCTGGTCACTCGTTCTCAACGACTCGTAGACCCTGAAAACGTAGACCAAGAAATGAAGAAACTCCGAAAAGCTCTGCTACAAAA
>JABXWE010050227.1:0-12136 GCA_014611495.1 Limonius californicus
ACTTTCGTATAAGGTACAACATTAACAACCGTTAAAAGTAAAGAATATATCAGCAGTAAATGCAAAGCATTTAGAAATTAATTGTATCAGTAAACAATAATCAAATTGTCATCTAAAAAACATGTATAAAAAGGGTAAGTCAAAATAATCATAAAAATCCAAAGGAAAAATTTTATTTTGGGTTTAGTTTAAAGGACGCATGCGTATTCCTTAATAAATACATTTTAAATAAGTTTCTAAAATTATTCAAAATAGTAAATGTGGCTATTTTCTTGGAATTTTAATATATTCCTAGTTCCTAGAACAACAACTGCACTGTTTTTAAGTCAACATCAATACTTAAAGTTTTCAATAAGTTAAATGTCTTTTATTGAATATTTTTTTCCAAAATCAACACTTTACTAAATCTTCCCACCAGTAGTTGGAATTGGCAGTTGGCAGTGACAGTGTTTTACCTTAGAGATAATAAAATCTAACGAAATATGAAGTCTAAACTTGTGATCGTCATGATTTACATTATTCTGCCAAATTTCTTTTACTTTAATTCCCTTACAAACAAAATTAACCTGGATGTGCTTTTTAATTCAGTACCAATATTAAAGTCAATTTTTGAAACTTCTTTATATCGAAATTGGTTTATAAGGGCATGAGAAACATACAGTGCTTCGCGAAAGTAAAGGATAAATTCTATAAAATCGTTGAGAAAAATATTATATATATTATAATACAAAAAAATGCTCGGACACGTCAATTTTTATTTTAAAATTATCATTTAGAGACGTAATTTTCAACCCCCCACCCCTCAACCCTTAAGCGCTGGCAGCTTCAGCTTTAAAACTTCAAATAGCAAAGTACCCCTTCTACCTCATCTGATAGCTTTCTTTATGTTGAATACAATAAAACAAAGTTTTTCAAAATCGGTTGATAAATCACGAAGATATTTACCAAAATGTATTCAAATGAAAGTGCTAATATTCGAGCAGGCGTTGATACCGCTCTAGCAATGAGTGGTAAAACAATTGAAGTTTATCGTTTTCAATACGTCCTGTAAACATTGCGATGGGTTTTGAGAAATTAAGAAATACAACAACAAAATGTAAAAAAGTTTTTTTTATTAAAACTCTGTTTCTTTCGTCTTCAGTAAGTCTCATTTTTTGGTATCTTATTTCTTTAATCGTTAGAGAAGTAACACACACTCCACTAAGTAATGTCAATAAATTTTGTTTAACATTCAATTATTAACAATTTTCAATTGTTTTTATCACTCATTGCTAGAGCCGTATCAACGCCTGCTCGAATATTGGCACTTTCATTTGAATACATTTTGGTAAATATCTTCGTTATTTATTAACCGATTTTGAAAAACTTTGTTTTATTGTATTCAACATAAAGAAAGCTATCAGATGAGGTATTAGAAGGGGTACTTTGCTATTTAAATTTTTAAAGTTGATGTTGCTAGCGCTTAGGGGTTGAGGGGTGGGGGGTTGAAAATTACATCTCTAAATGATAGTTTAAAAATAAAAATCGACGTGTCCAAGCATTTTTTTTTGAAATATTTTTCTCAACGATTTTATGGTTTTATACGTTACTTTCGGGAAGCACTGTATACATAATATTGTCAACAATTCATTCAGTTTTGTAACAGTAGGGAGGGTTTTTTCTTAAACGGTTAATATTAAAGATTTGCATCATGCCTTCATAGCTTCTGACTAATCAAGCACTCTTATAATTTTACGACTACATTAAAGTTTCTTTATTCCACACTTAATACGTTATTTGATTAACAACGCGTAAACGATAATTTACGGGTTCTAGTTATCACGGCAATTATTACACATGACCAGGAAAAGGTGCGGTTTGAATATAATTTTCCAAACTTTCCCCTTTATGCTACAAATTTTATTAAATACTTTGCATGAGGAAATTTAAATCTACAAATTTCACATTGAGAAAGTATAAAACCGTTCACCCCTAATTAAAAAAGGCTGTTGAATATATTTTCCAATATTCACCTACTTACAAAATACAGGTTTAAAGGGTGAATTGTGTCAGCGAAAACACTATTACTAAATAAGAATTTTAAAATCATTCCAGTAAAACGTTTTGCAACTTCTTAACAATACTATAGTATACTACTAAACCTGTCAGATGAACATGCAAGTATGCATACGCATTACGAATTATGATTAAGAAATTGTTAAGGATTTGCAATGATGCTGGACTATCTACAAACCGCAATTCCTCTGTTGCAGTAACTGTGGTTAATAGCGAACAAAATAAGCATACATTAAAGTAGCGGATATTCAGGGTTTTCACAAATCGTTACTTACACTCCTCGATTGTTTCGCTTTCACTAAGTTCGTTCCGGTTAATGATTCGACTATAAATTGCATGCAGATTGGAAGTCGCGATTGCAAAATCTTCATTATATCCAAGGGGTTTATTTCTCTACAATTTAACAAGAATTCGTACAATTACTAATAATATACGCTTAAATGGTTGACATCGCTTTTACGAGTGCTCGTTAAAAAGTTACAATCCACTAAAACTTTTCCAGGTGGTATTGCAGCTAACCAAGGATGAAGGAACATAAGATAACTAAAATTGCTTGATAAGAGTTAAATAATAGTTGTGCAATGTGCTATAAAACGACTAGATGGTTTTTCTTGTACGTAATTTACTAAACACAAAAAAAATACGACCTAGTTACGTAAAAAGGCCATTAAAGTAGCTCCGTAACTCTGGTTTTGTTTTGTAGATAACCAGTTTTATAATAGAAATTACCTTGGTATTAATGCACTATTTTTATTAGTATGGCTCATGAATTACAAATTATACATGTGAAATGAGCCACATATTAAATAATATAAAACTTTTATAAAAATAAAAATTTCAATCATTTCTAAAATCTCAGAAAGCCAGATACGATAACGAACAGATAACCATCCATCCATTATCGTGATCCTCGTTTGTATCGCTTGTGCAGTGTCGAGGCGGTGTGAGGCAAAGCTAAGATAGTTTGTGTTATGCACAACAAGGCCCGACTCTGTGGGTTACCATGCTGGTGCGTAACCATGCTTCACCTGCCTGGTGTGTGGATGATGAACAGAAATAAAAAATTCAAACTAAATACAGGTTAGGCCAGCCCCTTAAAAGTGGTTGAAGCAACCCAATATGTATGTACCACAACAACTGAGATTATTTAGTTTTTTATAGAATAGAAATGGATCATAGTTACTTCCTGTTAAGTTGATCTTTTAAGGTACTAATTAACAGGTTTGCCACTAATTAGTTATATTCGTGTTTAACAAGAAAAGTCCCCATTGGTGCAACCGTACTATAGTAAAAACAAAGCAAGTAAAAAAAAACAGAAAATAAATAGCAAAGTTTTATTTAATTCGCTCAATTTTCAAAATTACCTCTATGCTCTTCCACACATTTTCTAATTTGTTTTAAAACGATCTTCCGACTCGAGCAAGCTTCTTGGTGGCCATGGAAGTACGGCTCCTCTACCAGTCCAATTTCCTCAAAACAGATTATGTAAGTAATTCCTAATAACTTAACTGTGGTGAGCATCAGAGCTATTATGTTTTTGCCGTACACTGAGTTCTATCTCTTCCAATAACCCGGGTAAAATGTTTTATCGGAAATCCGAGTAACGTTGCCCAGTTAAATTTTGATGAAAGGGCTATGGCCCAATAATATGGTTACATATCATGACACACCAAGCATTTACAGAAAAAAAAGCTTCGAGAATGGATAGCAAGTATATAGTGCATTTTCTTGTGAAAAATAGTGCGAGCTTTGCCTATTCACTTCACCATTGTTTGAGTTGTTTGAGAAAGTTGCCTCACCACGAAACAATCCATAATTTAAAAAAGATTGAACCAAAAGAAATTGATTCTGAAACAAATTTTAAAATTGCAATCTTTTCTGATGGTCATTTTCATGCAGTTCGTGTACAAAAGTAACGTGATAGGGATAAATTTAAATCTCCTTGGCTTGTATGGGGGTTCTGACTCACTGCTTTTAACACTGCTAGTTCATTTTCCATGTTCGTAACCGTTTTAGGTCTATATCTTCTGGAATTAGCTAATTTACCTTCGTTTCTTAAAGAGATTTCAAGGCGTCTAAATATTTTATCAGACGGTGGTCTTTTAGTTGGATATCGCTTGATATTTGCAATTGCAGGCAGCCGCATTTCCACGGCATTCACCAAAAACAAATAACAAATCTTATATCTGTATTTCAAAATATCTTACTTAAAATTTAAATAAAGTGACAGCTTCACTTAATAACCGTTTGATTGCCCTGCTATTTCTATGTTGGGTTGCGTCCACCATTTTTAAGGGTGGAGGGGGGGGGGTTAAAGTAACTTAGCTAGCACACCCTGTATGATAGCCATTCTATACAAATTTTACAACATACAAAGTGATCCAAGAAATGGCATTTTCATTTAATAATTATTAGCCGAATTTAGACTTAAATATTAGCTAGATCGATAAGCTGTCGCAGAATTTGCGTTTGTTCAAATTTCAAAATGGCGGACTTATGCAAAGGAAGGTGTTTTTTAGAATTCGTTAGTATTAAGACCCCTTGATTTACTTTCGTAAAAGTCATATGCGGAGGAACTATTTTCTTTTGCTAATAATTTCAAAAAATACAAATTAAAATTAGGGGTGATGCTTTTTAGGAGTGGCAAGGCAGTGGTAATTCTATAATGTTTTCCAATAATTAAAGTATCTATTAAAAAAGTTTGTTAAAAATCTGTTGCTCCCTTAATCTACATTTTGATACCCGTCTGTTGTAGTTTTCCTCATATACGTTTAAAGAAAAATTATCGGAAAGCCTTAATACACACATATTTTTAAAAAACACTTTTCTTTACATAGATTGCAATTTTATGTTTGAATCAATATAAATTTAGAGTATGGTGCATGAAAGCAGGTTGGTCTAGCTACAACCTAAATCTAAACTTATTAAAATTAACAGATACAACTAAAGAACGAAATTCCGGTTTATTGGTCCACCCTGTATATCTGATCTCATTCACATTGGCGAAACTTATCTACCATATAACACGGCAACCGTTCTAGAACTATTTTTAGATAATTCTGTACTTTAATTATGTTATGAGTACGCATAAATTATTTTATAAGCTACAAATAAATAAAGCTTGGTTATTTCTGCCTTCTAGAACTGCGTTCATTTAAAAGCATTTCCTTAATGCTATAATTACGATAAGGAAACACTCATATATAAATGCTTATATTCTGCTGAAACGGTGTCTGTTTTCAAATATACCATCAAGTACCGGTAGTAGTACGTATATTAGATAACTGCCTACTATTTATTAATTTAAAAACTATAAGAACCACCAAAAATATTTAGTTATTAAGATTATTTTATTTATTATAAATACATTATCTAATCCTATCGGGAAAACCCAGGTATTATGATACACCGTGTATATAAAAAAAAATACTAAAAGCGCAAAAACTATCTAGTACTGAGTGGTTCAGACCGCCTCAATTTAAATATTTTAAAAATTTTATTAGAATCAAACTAATTAAACATTTTGAAAAAGTACCAGTTCGTTACTAACCTTTAAAATAAAAAACAAACCGGAAAATATAACAGGAAGAAATTGGGTAAGTGCATATACTTTTGCTGGAAGAATACCTATCCGGTGCAACTGCTACTATTTATTTAATCAAAACAATTGTTTTAATACTCTCCAATTTCCTCTATTAAAATTCCAAAAAGTCGTAATTAGGTGTTGTTTTCATTTTCCACGGTGCAGCTATAAAAAACTTCACAACTGCCATGTTATTTAAATTTATACACGGAAAAACATACTAAGCACTCATTTAAACTGGCAGACAATTATGAACGCTCTACTGGGTGTGTAATTTGTGTTACGATGTTATGTCTAGCTGCAAAACACGCTACAATAGTAAAGGTATAATCTCACCAACGATAAGAGTGACTAATTTGCTTAAGAACACAAATAACCTACTAAACTTGCACGTTCTCTCTTGAAGAAAACTGCAAATTACCGCTACCGTTATTAAATGAAGATGAACAACGGCATTAACAGATATAGGTCAGCAAGTCCATAACGATTTAAAAGCCACCTTGAATACCAAGAGGCTCGCTGATTGTAAGCACCATGTTGAAATTCATATCTGTACCTCAAGAGGTACATGTACAGAGTTTTTTGATATTCCTATTAATGGGACGTGAACACTATGTGTGTATTAAAAACTGCTGTTGTTGCATTAGGACAGAAGAAACAAGTTAGCTTTAACTCTCCCCAAACATCGATTCTTATAATAACGATAGTCAAAAAAAACTAGCAAGTTGGCCGACGCAAAATTTATTGACACGTACATAACCGCAATTGTAAACATGGCATTTGTTGTAATAAAACAAGAGTATAAAATAAGATGATTTATGATAAGACATGCTGGAAATGGAGCCTTCCCTATTATTTCTATTTGCTATTTCCTCAGCAATATCAACAGTTACTACAGTACATTGTAATGCTTGCCCACTGTATTGGTAGCGCGTCTTGTCCTACGAAATAGTTTTACGTGGCAATTCAGAATTGCTTAAACTTATTTACAGTCAACGGTAATATGTGGAAATTCGGCATGATATTCTTCCAATCCGTATTGTAACTTTAGTTCCATTACGAAAATAACATTCGACCATATGCTTTCTATCCCAAAGTATATATTATTGCCAACAATAAACTCAAGAAGATTGCAAAAATACTTGTCTGCTAATGCCACCAAGAATTGTTTTTGTGTAGTTGCAGAAAACACAAATAACAATTAAATCGTATGAAATAACTATTATTTTTCTACAACTGACACATAACAGTGACATTAACGTTTCAATAAGCGTGCGTGAAATTGCGTTTCACACACTAGATCGTAAAATTATACACTGCACCCGTACAAGCAAATATTTTTACACAATCGCGTCGGTTGTTTGAAAATATTTCTACGTCTCCTTAGCAACTCAACAAGGAGACTTGACCATGTCATTTATTGATAGATTTTTATAATTTTTTTAATTTATATTGTCTAATTGACCTATTTCAAATAAGTTGTAGAAAAAGCATTGTTTATATTACGCGCGTGAAGGTCCTTTTAACGGTTCGACGTTAAAAGACATCCTTCACGCACTTAATAGAAAAATAGCTATTATAGCCTGCGAAAAATGTTTGACAGTTACTCATCAAATACCACATACCAATCGAAATGCGTTGCTCTGACGAAATAGATTTCCATTAGTAAAATTCATCCACGGCCTGCTCGTCCAATTTTTAAAGCTCTACTTTGCCTCTGATTTATAAATTAAACATTTAGAAATGCTGGTGCTATCCATTTAAAGCTGTTGAAAATTTTTGTATGCTCTAGTAGTCTAGTGAAATAATTCAGCAGTTGTAAAGTATGTCTATTTTTAAACAGACTATTCAAACTAATGCCGCTTAAATTATACTTACAGACTCACGCTGGTATGGCGATTATTTTTGTAGAACAAAGCCTCACCTGCAAAAGAAAAAGCCATTTTAATATGCGAAGACACCGTTGTGAAATCTCTAATTTCTTGTTTATAACGCATTGTGTGGCAAGGCAGGAAGTAGATTAATAAAAATTGTTATTGAAGGTCAGTCGCCGATGTGTTTTATAATAACCTCTTCATAAAAATACTTAACAATAGGGATTCAGGTTTGCAAATCAAATAACGGGATTGCAGTATGCCATTATACTAAACACGTTAACAATTAACTGTTTAAGAATTCTTATATAAACAAAAAACACCACCATACCGTTGCTACTACCATTAGCATTAACAAAATAATAATAAATAGTGTTAAGTGCAGTGAAACTTCGTAACAAAAATTCATAACCTCAACATTATTTAAAAAAAGTAGGTTACGATTTAGTTTAAATTAATTTTAAGGTTTTGCAACTGTTCCTTGTAACCAACCTGTGTTTGATCCTGGTCTCCAAATTGCGGTTTATAAAAAAGACAATTTGTTTGTTGTTGACAAATTCTAAATTAGGAGAAAAAGTAAAACAGTTTCATGCATAATTATCGTATAATTAATCAGGTCCCAAGTTATTTGCATAAATCTAATTAGGAGAATATTTATGGGAGTCATTTAAAAAAATGCCTAAAAAGGAAAGCCACAGTTGAAAGTATTTAAGAAGAAAAGTGGAAATTAAATTAAAGTTTTATAATCTTGAAATGAACTCTATGGAAATCTAAATTCGAAGTAAATTTTCCTATGGATGACTTGACGCCAGAATAACAGGGGTTTAATTAGAGTTATTATTGGAGTATAGAGAAAATATTACTATGGGGTATTAAGTGTTTTTGGCCTAAAACATGTAGCCAATACGAGTTCGAATCCGTTCTTCATATTCTAACAAACACAGAAATGAATTGTAATAATCGCATATTTTCTTAGAAAAAAAATGTATTATTATTATACAGGCCATTACCTAATAGCGTACCTATAAAGAATACAAAATTACGTCACCACAGTTCCTCAAGAGCAAACCAATCAAAAAAGTACTCCCGAAAGCATACACATAACCTTACATTACTTAAGAAACAAATAATTGGAAAATGTCATGTGTTGTGTGTTAGCCGTATTAATATCTGCTACGCCATAATATTCAATCAACTGCATCTTCTTAGAGGAAACAATAACAGCTAAGTTTGTTATTGTCAAAAACTATACTTTGTTATATGAACTCCATAATGAACATAAAAATTCGATACCAGCAGATAATCCCATTCAGAAAAAAAATCAACGTCACTGATGAAAAAGCACCACCCTTTCTACAACCTTGATTGCTGGGACCCACCTTGCACATCTACATATTGTATGCTAGTACCAATTCAGTATTTTTGTTAATAATTGCAATAAAAATCTCGAATAATGTTAGAATCAATTAACAATAAAAACGTAACATTTAACTGTAACCTCGAAACAACAGTTAATTGTATTTTTTGTTCGCACCTTTAACGGATTTTCGAGTCACGCGTGCTAATTTTGTGTGGATGCAAATATTTAACTTTTTCCTTGCGTTTACGTTAATTGTACAGTTACGCTACTGATTTTGTCAATGGCCCACGGCAAACGTAAAAAAGAAACAAAGCGTGGGTTCTGTTAACATCTTTTGGATTTTCAACTTTCGTAAATACCAATGAAAACGAGTTGAAGTTACTCCTACATGCTTATTTTTTTTACTTCAAACGTTCACTTCCAGTGTAGGTTAGTCGTTAATTGCCCGTTTCCGTATGAAGCGAATTTTAATATATGGAAATTAGTAATTATACCGTAAATTTAGTTGAAAAATCTGAATATTAGCCAATTAATGAAATTAATGTGTCGGTTCACTGTTTCGCTTATTAATAATTGTTGTGGATACATGCTTCAGATTTCTCTATACATTCGCTTAGTTACTTCTGGAAGGGTTCGTTCACGAGTGTGGCATTTGAATGTTTAATTAATATGGGATATACTAAAATAAATATACTACTTTTTACAATAACAGACATTCCTTTTACTATTACAATTAAAAGATTAAACGCTATTTTAAAACAAACAGGAAGTACGTCAGCAATAATCAGAACTTACTGTAAAAACGTTGTCATATATATTTGCGTTGACTATCCATAAATAAGATAGCGTTTATCGTTATAGGTATAGTTAATAGTTGGCAGGTTTTCCAATTTGAAATATATCTGATGCACCATCCCTATTTCAGAACATTGATGACGTAGCTGGTATCCACCACAAACGTGCAAATTCAGCAAATTTTAAAAATACGGTAACTCCCTAATTTTTTTCTTACCAGGCGACAAAAAAATGCAGCTGTGGTACTTTTAGTATTACTATCGATTTTTAAGTAATTATTGAATAATAAATGAATGTATTGCATCTATTAAAGATATCGCAACGAAATACTAACGGGTTACAAGCTGGAAATTACTGTTTGAGTTTTGGGTTTACAGCAGCTTTTTTAGAAACTAATCATAATCAAATCAACGAAACTTAAGCACTGAATATTATTATGAAATTCAGTGACGCGACTATCGTTGCTTATTACCTTATATATGATACCTACACCGTTAGTTGTAAATATACATACTTCTATACTACCTAGTGTAGAAAACCGCAACATTGACTGTTGATAGGCTTTAAAAAAATTACGTTTCCTTTAATATGTTCATATCAATTATCGGTGCCTAACTAAATGTTATCTACTCATCTATATAATAACATTGGATTCCAAGACATCAACTTTATTATAATCTCCCTTTCATTGCATTGTAAAAGAGCATCTTCCAGAGGAGGTAGTCGGCATACTGCATAGTGCAAATGCAATTCTTTAACAACGAATCAGGAGCCAACCTATTGGAATTTTCAGCGACAACAAAGCTTCGCTATTAGCCCCCGGCAGTTGCAGAATTACCTCAGATGTGATACTGCAGTGCTATGAAGCTATCGAAGATATCGAAAAAGATAATGTCGTCTCCCTGTTGTGGATCAAGATGCATGTAGGTATCTATGATAACGAAGAAGCAAATAGGATTGAAAAGCTGGCCTCTGAACAACCTTCGTGAGAACCAGACCCTTGTAATCTCTGCCTCCGTGGCAACATTAGATGTCGTCAAACAAGGGCTGTTATTACTACACCCTCGCCGAGTACAGCCAAATCCTGTGTTCTGCTATCCCGAAACAACCTTCGACTGATCGTAAGAATCATATATGGACACTATACATTCAAAAACCATTTGCACAGGATGGGACTAGCCGATTGCCCAATTGTGGAAAATGCAACGAAGATGACGAGACAGCAGAACTCGTTCTATGCCACTATCCTACACTTGCAATCGTAAGAGGATCCATGTTGGGGGATTTCTGTCTCGATATGGACGGAATCAGCAAGACTCCGGTTGCGGGCATGCTCAAGTACATATAAATCATTAAATATCATTAGTGATGCCCAAACCGCGGAGCTGCAGCCGAGATACCACAATGGGCCCCAATGCCAATGCTTACTATCTAAATTTTAATCCAGAATCGAGTTAGTCCAATTTTGTTGTAGCTTTCTCGTTTTCGAATCTATGTTGTAAATTTCTGGCAGTACTCTTTCTCCATTATCACTTACAAATTGTAACATTTCTGGAGCTATCTCATCGCATCTTGAGACCTGACTCAATTTTGAGAGTTTTAATTCATTTCTTAGTTCCTCCTGTTATATTTGTTGTACTTGTTATTTGCTTTGTGGTGTTACGCCCTAGCCATCTTTGAGTCACTATCGATGTTCTCGCTCAAAACTCCTGAGAGATCTAGTTCTTGGAAGTGTTCCTTTCATCTCTCTAATATTTTATTATCTGCACTCAATTTTTATCGTTAATTTGTTTCATAACCGTTTGTTTTTCGTTTTTAAGATTTGTTGTACTCTCATAAAATAGTTTCATAGCATCCTTAATATTTCTCTAACCCAACTTATTCCAGCTTTCTTCTTCTTGCCTCTGGTATTACCTGCTTTACTTTTATATTTTGTGTTTTTCTTTTCGTCCCATTGCTGGACACCAGCATCTTCTCTTCCGCGTTCTTCTCCTCAGCGCCACGGTAGAAGCACAGTGGACACAGTTTAACGTTAGCTCTGAACGACACCGATAGTAGAAATGGTTTGTAGCATTAAGAGCCCCCGGTTGCCAATCGGTTTGGGAAATGGTGTAAGGTGGGTTGCAGCACAAAATTCTACATCCATAATTTATTTTTCGATTTAACTGCTACCTTACCTTGTCGTTCCATCTAGCATTTTGCTTCTTTCTTGTGTTTGAACCAACAGAGTAACATACTTCGCTCGCTATTTTCTTAACTATTTCCTTGAGGGTTGTTTTCCATTTCATTTCTAAGGTTAAGTTGTTATAAATAATTCTCTCATTAATTTAGTTTACTTTTACCCTGAAATACTTTTGAATTTCTTCACTCAAGTGCAAAAGTTATCAATTCTACAACAATCTAACTATAGCTATCAAACTGCAACTTTCAAAATCATTGAAGTTCCCAGATGTAACCTTTCACTACTCG